>CAESWR010002659.1:46401-56616 GCA_903171835.1 Mullus surmuletus
TTTTTTTTTTTGTCGTTTTTTTTTAATTTTTTCTCCCCTGAATGCCCCTTTTTGGGAGAGTTCAGGGAGGAAAAGGTGACAAATTTCAGCTCTGAGGCCAGAGTTTTTAATGTGTGGGAGGGGAGACAGAGAGAGACTTTGTGTGGAGGAAAAAGTGAACAATGCACCCTGAGCGGAAAGTTAAGAGAGATCACACGCACCAGGGATTTCACCTCCCTTAGTGTTGTGAGTGTGGGACTCACAACACTAATAATATAAATACTTCTTGAATTACCGGTATATCAGTAAGTGTTTCTTTGACTCTCACTTCACCCTTTTCTATCAATTTTTCACCGCATAGTTACTCATTTACAACTAAAAGGGACAAGGATTAAGCTTTTGTACTGCTTTTTCCCCCCCAGTCTTTGAACATGGGAAACATAAGTCGTTTAGCTTGAATTGTATCTCATTATTCATAATCCTGTGACAATACAAAAAAAAACGTCATTTTACTGTGAGAAAGTTTGGAATGGGGGCAATAAGTCACGAGTTCCTCTTATCTCTGTGGTGACCCAGCCCGCTCCCCTCACTGTGGTCACACACGTTTCTATGCGTGTCATGTGTGTTGTCTTCGAGGTCATGTTGCCATGTTAAAGTGTGTTTGTCTAGGTTCAGTGGAAATGTACCGACGGGACAGAGTAGCATTGCGGCTACTGACAGGAGCTGGCAATGATTAACTAACTCACTCCACCTTCTTAGTCCTAGATAGCAGGAGTTGTGTATGAGTGACTTTGATGATAATAGTAATCTTTTTCTCTCTCATCAGAAAATGGACCTTCACGATAAAGAAATTATCCCTGGAGAGATCTTGCCGGTGGTGATCATCGGTAAGAAACGCGCATAATCTCTTATAGGAGGCACATTTTTCTGTCACTAGCGGTTCCACGGAAACTCAATCGGCCGTCCCCTCTGTGTTTCTCAGGTAACGGACCCTCGGGGATCTGTCTGTCCTACCTGCTGTCGGGTTACACCCCCTACTTGTCGCGAGAAACATCGCACCCCAACCCGCTGCTGCACGGCAAGCTGTTGGAGCAGCCTCACCTGTCGCTGCTGGAGCAGGTGAATAAAAAACAACATTTAAAAAATAACCCAAAGTCATTTAGGGCTGGGCGATATATCCATATAAAAGATATTTTTTAAATAAGGATATGGAATGAGACCATATCAGGCCCTGTATAATTTGTTATAAAGGAGAAGGAAACCTGTAATTTCATGTTAATGAGCCATTCCAGTTGTCAAACTAAATTAAAAAGATTGGCAGATATTTTACTTTTCTTATATTTATTTCCAAAAATGATTGGCCCATGATTGGCCCGACTCTAACGTCATTCAGCAAAGAATCGGGGCGATCAGCGGCTCACGATGCGTCTGCCTCCCCAGGATCTGGAGTATCTGTGCGAGGGCTTGGAGGGGCGGTCGTCCAACCCGGTGGCCGTGCTCTTCGATTCGCTGCTGCTCCCCGACAGCGACTTTGGATTGGACCACACGTCGCCGTTGGTGTGGCGATACGAGCCCGAGCGCGCCGTGCCTCACCTGGTGCTGGGGAAGGGTCCCCCCGGAGGAGCCTGGCATGTACGTCGCTGGTGGTTTCCTCACAATTTGTTTGCGAGTTTGTTTGTCCGCCTGCAAGTTTACGCAAATTTACCACATTGATTTTCATGAAATGCGATCGGAGAAGGAAGGAAGGCACTACCTCATTGTTTTCATCACAATATCTTGATATTCTTTACCATCGTAGCTAGTTAATTGTAAAAACCTGCATGTCCAGATTACTTCAATTGATTGTCAGTGTCTATATTATATAAAAAATGGCAGCAAGATGGGATGGCAACTCTGTCAAAACTGCTGGACCGGCTAAATTCCAACAAACAGCAGAGCCGGTGACCGTTCGTAGCCCCAGTTTGGGAAAAAAAAAGAAGCAGACATTATGGTAATGTGTGCAAACAAGCCTCTTTTCCGCCTTTGTCAGCTGCTTGTTTGCACACATTGCCGCCTGACACGCACATAACATTAGGCCAACATGGAAACCACTTGACCTTTGGATAAACAGAGGAGCTGAATACCAAAAGAGCAGGTGCAATATCCGCGTTATCGCCGGCTTATTATAACGCCTGTGTGTTTGTGCGCAGGCCATGGAGGGCTCCATGCTGACCCTTAGCTTGGCCAACTGGATGGAGCTTCCGGGACTCAAACTGAAGGACTGGATGAGAGACAAACGCAGGTCTGTCCACGGGAAAACAAGTTCATACGCTTTATGGAGGCTCACACACAATTCAGTCATAGGAGAATGTAGAAAAACATTGTTCATAGCGATACCTGTGGTCATTTCACACAGGCACCTTCTCTTTATATAACGGTTATTATTCAAAATCACCACCAGCTATCATGATACATTCTTTACTATGATATGTAATTTCTGTTGGTGTAAAGTAATTTAACAGCCAAGTAAAACACCCAGTCATAATACTTTGCAAACAATAATGCAGTACTTGAACTTGAAGTTGTATATGAAAGAACAGTCTTTATAAAAACATGTGATTTGATTTGACCATAGGAACCTACGTAACGACCGCGCCACCCCTGCAGAGATAGCCTCCTACTACCAGCACTACGTGTCGCAGATGTCCCTGGAGCAGAGCTTTGCATGTGGCACCACGGTAACCTCGGTCACCAGGCAGCACGGCAACCAGGACGGGTCATCGTCCTGCTGGCGAGTTAAAGGACTGCAGCGAAGAGAGGGGGAGGAGCTGGGAGGTAGGGGCGAATCAAGACCATCGGCCTGTCACGATAAAGATATCTTGTCCCACTAATTATTGCCGATAAACGATATAATTGTCATGTCATTGTCAACATTATTTTGAGATCATATTTTTACTAATGCAATAATTATATGGCACAATAATGCAAGCACACCCTAAAAAAAGCATGAAAGTATAATTTCCTATTTGTATTTACACATTTTTCACGCAGCTCACTGTGTGTGAATGCTAGCAGCCCCGCCTCCCCCCAATGACACAAAGAGTGGATGACTGACAGGAGGGTTCACTCCATTCATCCCGCTTTGGAACCAACAGTGCTGAGACCGATGCACAGAGTGAACATCCAGCCTGTTTGGTAGCGTGAGATGAGGAAAACTAACACGCAAGCACATGGCAATATATCGAGGCCAGCAAAATTCGTTGTCATTTATCGTGCGATTAATTGATTTATTGCTTATCGTGACAGGCCTCCTGATAAATGAGCCTTAATATGGTTGTGCCACAAATTACTAAACCCATCCCCCTCTTAATCTCTCTCTTTCTAGATGGCTCATCGGTGTCAGAGGAGGTGCCTTTCACGGTCTTGGCCCACAACGTTGTGTTGGCAACCGGGACCCACGATATCCCGGCCCGGCTCGGCGTGGAGGGCGAGTCCCTTCCCTACGTCTGCCACTCGTTCTGGGAGCTGGAGGCGGCCATCTCCCGCGGCGAGCTGGACCAGTCCTCGGACCCCGTGCTGGTGGTGGGGGCGGGCCTCACGGCGGCCGACGCCGTGCTGGCCGCCCACCATCTCAACACGCCAGTCTACCACGCGTTCCGACGCTCTGTCACCGACCCTGGGCTCATCTTCAACCAGCTGCCCAAAATGCTCTACCCGGAATACCACAAGGTCAGGAGAGTTGGCCTTCTTTCACAGATTCTGATTCTGAAACTGTTTCTTAAGAACTGAAATAAGGAACCCAAGTTTCCATTTGAGACAATCCTTTATTTCCTTCGTCATATCTAGACAACTAAGAGCTGCCCAAGCCGCCTGCTTCTGGGTTTTTAGGCTCTGTTGACCTCTGCTGGTGGTGCATGGGTACTGCAGCTGTATGGGGGAAAAGGGGCATTCATAAAGGGGCTTCAAAAAATACCATCAATTTCTCACAAGGGGTACCCAGATTAGGGCTGGGCATTGCTTTTTTTAATACCAGTACCGATACCAGTACCTCTAAAACGATACAGATAGTAATTGAGTACTTCATTTGATACTTTTTGTTATTTTACCTTTTGTCTTACTCCTCCCCATTCAAAAGATATTTACACAAATACATTTTGAAAGTGCTCAAATTATGCTTGTGTTGATTGGCTGCGAGTAAAACCGTCTTTTTTTTCTATATCTGGGTACAAAAACGATTGCAGTTATTGTTTGACACTAGTACTTGTTACTGGATTCTTAGCGCTTCAATGCTGATGATCCCTTTCCACTCTTTGATCTCCAGGTTCACCAGATGATGACGCAGCAGCAGCACCGCCCGGATCCACTTCCACAGGACAACGCCCAGAACCCCAGTCACCTCAGCACCCCTTCCCGCCCCTCCCTCGCTCCGACCTCGCCCCCGTCGCCCTCCACGTCCTACCCGGGCTACCTCAGCTTCCCCCGCCACAGGGTCGTGGCGTTCCGACCCGACCGCAAGTGCGTGCTGCAGTCGGACTCGGGCCAGTACACGGTGGTCCAGGTCTCCAAGGCGCTGGTGCTGATCGGCGCGCACCCCAACCTCTCCTTCCTGGCCGACAACGGGCGCGTGCTCGGGCTCAACCCCAAGGAGCCGATCACCTGCCGGAGGAACCCGATCGACGTGGACCCGTTCACGAACAGCGTGCTGTCGGCGGACGGGCCGGGCCTGTACGCCATGGGGCCGCTGGTCGGCGAGAACTTTGTCCGGTTCCTGAAGGGAGGCGCGCTGGCCATCGCTAGCGACCTCGCCAAGAGACAGAGGGAGGAGGGGGGAGTGGAGGACGCGGTGTTGAGCACAGACAGATTCATGGACAAACGCGTGGACAGACAGGCGCAGACGGAGGTGTGTGCTGTGAGTTCGTAGCAGGTTTTACCAACCCAAACAGGAACTGGGCGCAACTTTTAACTCTTGGAAAACTGGGTCAGCTGCAATTGCAGGGTCACGCTTTCTTGAAACCACGGACAAAGGACACACAATACACTCATGACATCAACAAAGGGGGGCTCCACTTAAGCTCTAGTTGCACAAAAAAAACCACAAAAAAAACATCCAAACCTGAGGCTTCCTGCTGTGGCCTCACAAATGCTTGCATGCTGATGTGTGAAGGTCTGTCACGTAGAGAGACGGAGGATGATGAGGAAAGGGGGGAAAAAGCGGTGAAGAAAGAGAAAAAACTTGATATTTAACTGGAAATGTGCAAATTTACTTCTTTACTAACTTTGCCAGATAGCTAGAAATGGCAAATATGATGCCCTCTAGTGGACAGAATATTCGACGACCATAAGAGTCTGAATATTCATGAATATTTAAAATTGTATGCAAGGCAATTACAATTAGATTGAATAGAGTAAAATACCCTGATAGCTAGCAAGTAGTCAAGAAGACTACAAGAAGTCATGACTAGCAAGTATGGTGGGAAGAAGTTTAGATGAGGAGGAAAGATCGATTGAAGGAGGTGAAGAGATGATTGAAGAGCACACATGACCAAAACAGTGCCTGTTGATGCAAAACAGGGAAAATTAACATGTTTCTTTGACGCTAGTACATTAATTCGACTGTGAGCAGAACTTCTGTTCGGTTTTATAACACTACATTGTCAGCTGATGTTTCCCGAAAAACTAGTACGTGTCGATTCCTGCTTCATTCTTTATATATATATATTTTTTGGTGCTGTGTATTTTTCTGTTAGTATGATTTGTAGTCATGTAACAGCCAACTTGAAATCTTTGTAAATCTCTGATGATTATAAGAGAATTTTATACTTCGCAAAACCAAAGAGGAAGCCTTTTTCTAAGCAATAATATGTCATTTAATGATACATAACCAGCACTGTGGAAGCCCGATCTGCATTGATGTAATACTACTAACAGATTTATGAATGGATCTCTATCTCCATGTGAATCTACATCTGTAATAACAATAATGGTCTCATATGATTTACTCAACAGAAAAAAGTGATATGAAACGATGATGCTCATTGAAATCAAGTGGATTTAAACTGTAATGTATTTACACAAAGTGTAATTTTAATATCTGTTACTTTGCGATGCACTTTTATAAAAAACGATTTTCACCGGTAACTAAAGGCAAATGAATTTGTACAAAGCAAACTGATCCTGTATAAACCCTCAGTTTGACAATACACTTTTTTTGGTGAAAGGAACAACTGGTTTAAGTTGACTAAACAAGAAGAAGTTTTATTTTTTTTCAACGTACTGTATTACAACCATGTCTTGTTATGTTTAAAATGATTCATTCTTTTTTTTTTCCAAACAGCTGGGCAAACACTGTTTTTGTTAGGGACTAACATTCTGCAATAGATTGATGCACGATGCAGTATTACTGTTGTTTATTCTGCTGGCAATTTCAACCCATTAATAGGTTTTGTTCATGAAATGTGGCTCAAGTGTCCCACAGCCCACGACGATCTGCTCCGTTTCACATCTGCAGCAATTTACTCAAACATTCTAACTCTGAGAAACCAGATTTTGGATTTTCAAAATATGATCAAAGATGATTCCTAGATTCTGTCAGTCAATTCAATTAATCTGTCAATTTATCTCCAGGCGGAGATTGAAAGAATTTTTGGTGGATTGAAAGAATTTCGACAAAAAAATAACGTGACCGCCAAGTCTACATTATGTAAAACCTCTTGCATCTTTTAATATGGGATTTCATGTGTGAAGCTCCTGCCGGTCACTTTTTTTTCATTTGTCGTATGGAAATAAAGAGCAGTAAATGACAGCAGTGCCTTATGGGACATGCATGAGTGAAGCAGTTAAACTTTTTGCAGAGCATCCATGCCTCCACCCGAGTGTTGTTATACATTGATAATCATGACCAGCCTTTTTTTAAAGCTCATTTTCTACATTGGTGTTTGTACCCTGTTTATATGGATGGATGATTTGTATATTGACTTTTCCATCTGTATCGACATCCAAATCATTGTTTACCACATTTCCATGTTCTTGTTTCCGTGGGTTTCCAATAAAAGGCAGATTTCAGTAAAACCTCAGTCATTTCTGGTTGGTTTTTGAAATGATGAGTTGGTGAGTCAGGACCGAACGTCAGCATGACATCCGAGTGATCAATAACGGACCACAACTCTGCTCTGTTTGCAGGCTAGAAAAGGAAATCAAAGACTCCCGTTTGAGCAGACTCAGGAGAGAAGGAGCAGCATTCTGTCGGGAAGAAAGCAGTGTTTGTAGACAGCATTCTGGAGACGAGAACCACACGTGTGTCCACATCCCCAAAACCCAAGTCAATATTATGTAACACACACATAGGAGGATCTCAGTAGACGTTTATGTTGAAAGTGGTCAAAAAGGATCGCCTCCTTGCTCATTTAACGAGATTCCTGATGGTGTGAGCGGTGTGGTCTTTAGAAAGGGGAGGAGCCTCTTAAAAAACATCTCAACCAAAAGTGAGGACTGTGATATTCTGACCCAAGTTTACAAGGCATGAAATGTTTGTGAGCTTGTAAGCATATTTGTGTCCACCAGGTGGCACCGTTGTCGTGGTTGAGTCACATCAGGAATGACTGGGTGCTCATTATCATGCTCTGATTGATTATGTTTGCTTGAACGCCTCGATGATGCTTATGCTATTCATTTCTCAGAAATCCTCGGGCAAGAGATTAAAACTGAGGCTGTTCTCGCCTACCGTGAAAATGTCTCAAGCCAACAGTGAAAAACAAATTGGAATTAAAAAAAAGTTTGTCAGCTACCAATCATGAGGATGTTGGCAATTCTATTATGTTATAATTACATTTAAAATGTTCATTTCGTTTTTTTAATCATCAGAAGCAGATGAAATTTTTATGTTATCATATCGTATTTCCCAAATAGTCACTGATGCTTCGGTCTCCATGGGAACCAGACCGGTGTTTTCCGGACAGGAGGTGTTCCTGTGATTCAGCAATACACACATACACTGTACTGTGGCATGCTGGTTGCCATAGTAACCTTGGTGGCAGGAAGACTGCCGGAGCTGTGACTCAGCTTGTTACTGGGCGAATCACTGAGTGTTTATTTTCTGTTTACTGCCACGTAATTAAAGATAAGATAAAGTTAGTGCGGGCCGCCTGCTGGTTAAGGAAACGGAATATATGAAAGTGTGTTTCATCACTGTTCCATCACGTGACAGCGTCGGCCTGTTGCTGCCAAAGGCTCCCAGTGCTGCTTCAATGCAGATTGCAGATAGTCAAAATTGCAGAATGTCACATGTTTAAAATCCCACCAATAATGTGACAGAGAGAAGCACAAAAACAACATGTTAAAGAGAGGGTTTGGATGCTCCTGGAGTGGAGCACGCAGACACATTGCGCGCTCATTCTTCTGGACAGATGGAAACATTTGGTGTCCAACCACATCTGAAGACAGTCATGTCCTAGCACTTGTGAGCAGTCACATTGGAAGGTGAAAAAAAAGACTCAGACAGGAAATCCTTGTGCGGTTCTCATCTCCGTCTCTGCTCGGACACTTTTGAGAGTCCCCCACTGCAGGTGGACGGGGACCGAGCCACCAGTTTTACCAGAGCTTTCTTTGAACCATGAGTTCCTCTCTGGGTAAAAATATGTTTTGCTCGTTGTCCCTTTGGTTGAATGTTTAGATGCCAGAAGACTGTTTCCACCTTCCTCTGCCAAAGGGGGGACATTTCTTACCTGGAAACCAAATTGTCAAGTCACAACTAGTTTGGTGGATGGTTTGGGGAATTTCAGGCCACCAGTACACAAAAATCATCCCAACTCTCATTGTTGAAGCTCTGACTTTTAGATCAGTATTTTGCCATGATTTCCATTTGTTTACACTACATCACCTCAAATAATCATTTTTTGTTGTTAGAAATGATACAATTCTGGCTCTTTTCCCTGTTGCATCAAGATATTGCTTGTCTGCTGTCTTCTTTTTCCTCCCCACAGTAAAGTCTTTCAAAAATCAGACTCTTTGGACACATTTTTTTGACTTCTCAGCTCCGCCCCACCGGGCCGCCGTTTCCTCGCCACACAACAAACCTCCACCATGCACGGAGGGAAGCAGCGTCAAGACAGCGTCAACCACCGCGGATCAGCAACACCTCAGCTGTCAAAATAAGACCTTCATCTAAGTAACATGTTTGGGGTTAAATAGAAGAAATATTTCGATAAACTCAAAGGAATATTTTTGGAAAAAGGGGTCAGTACAACACACACGTGTTGCCATGTGCTATAAACTGTATCTTTCTTTGTCTCTAATTAATGGTTCTGATAAATAGTTATTTTTTGTGTGAATCCTATAGTCTGTTTTTATCTTATCATTATTATTACATTGTGTATCTAATGGCTTCTTGACAACACTGGTTTAAATTAGATTCTACTTCATTGTCATCACACATGCCACAGGTACAAGTGAGTGATCTGTGGAACCAGTGGCGACGTTGCCAATGGATACATTTGTGTGATTTGTAAATTGTCTCTGTTCGTTTGTCTTTTTTTCTTTCTTTTTCTATAAAGCTTTCTATAAAGCTTGAATTGAATTGAATAATTTACAGAAGTGAGGGGTATGGAAACGATATGTGTGTGTATGATGTCTGTTGCTCTGGATTGACCTTTTTCTATTACAGTCGTGTATTATTATATTAGAGTTGTGTATTATTATATTACAGTTGTGTGTTGTTTTATTCCACTCACTTTGAATCCAACAGCGAAGCTGCTATTTTGCACATTACTCACCGTGTTTTTGTTTGTTGCTGCTTGCTGGGTTTCATAGTTGCACGATGACTGTTTTAATTTGGAGGGGTTTCACCGGAAGCGTGAGTCACCAATCGCGGCCGTCTTCACGCGCGAGCTCGACGACGACGACGACGCTCATTCACTTTAGGCTCGAGCTCCCGCTGGAGCGACCGGAGGGAAGAACGGCTGCTCCTCTCGTCAAAACTCGCAGGGAGGAAAAAAACAAAAAAAAACAACAACGTGAAATCACTCGGATATTTACCGGGGGAAACACGGAGGGATTTAAAAAACCAAAAAAACAAAAAAACCGAGCGGGGACTGCAGGAGGGATCGCTCACGTGTGTGTGTGTGTGTGTGTGTTTTGGGAAGCCAAACAGTCACAGGTTGCTAGCCGAGTTAGCTCGCCGCGGTTAGCCGTGTTTCCCTCCGCCAGCCGCGGACAAACTTTACCCAGAAGAGAAACTGTCAGACATTTTTTTTTTTTTTTTCT
>CAESWR010002659.1:67693-86716 GCA_903171835.1 Mullus surmuletus
ATCTCTTCAGATCAAAATATCTACAGCATTTCTGTTATGCAGAGGCTTTGAGAAACATTCAGGGATATGCTGCACTGGTAACAGACAGCTAGATTTTCTTGTAACCATTTGCTGTTTTTTTTCTGTTTATGGAATAAATCTCACAGCCTCTGTCACAGAATAGCCATCTGTAGTGGATTCATATTCTGTCTTGACTAGCTGTGCGTGAAAATTAATTTACAATTCATTTTTTTTATGCCACAGTCCCACATCCAGTCTTAGTTTGTCTTTACTTTTTTAAAATTACATAGCTGTCTTTTTCCTTTTTGTATACTTTCTGTCATGTTTCACTTCTTTGGGCAGTTAGAATTAAGCAGAGAAATATTTAATTAGTCAACAAAAGTGTTGATAGACCCCATCAGTAATTGAATTCCACACTGTTGTGTTGCATCATGATTACTCATTCCAGTCTTGTGCAGGGAAATACCTGAAAGTTTAAATACTTAATAGCTCACCCTCCTTGATTAAGTCCCTAATCTCTAGAGGATTATTGGGATGAAATAAACATTGTTAAAGCTTTGGCACTAAGGTCTCATAAACTCTGTGTGTTTTGTTGCATTTAGACATGCATTCAGACTGTCAGAGGGTTTAATTCTGTCGGATCTTCTGTTTTTGCTGCAGGCCAGTTATCCTACATGGGAGGATTTTGTAACCAAAGGGGCAAAGCTACAATCACAGCTCAGGTAAGACGCACATGTGACACATGTCTCTCACTCACAATCAAGATCCACGTCACAATCAAGATAATCAAGATGATTATCAGCTCTAGCAGCGGGTGATATGGCTGCTGTTTGGAAGGGCTGGATGGAAAATGGGTTCTGCACAAAAAACCTGTACAGAATCCAATTTATGCAAAACAGTCTATACAACAAAATGGCCCAGTATAGTTAAGATTATCACACATGATCACAATATTCTGTCATAAATAGATTCTGCCATACCGTAGATTTGGTAGGATCTGGGAGGAATCTAGCTCTCTTTCTCATTCGAGGGAGCCTGCTGTGTTGGCTCAAACAAAAAAACATCAGTGCCGGCCAACTCGACATTTGCTGCAACGCAAGCCGTCCCAACAAGGTGCCGCATCTGGCAAACAAATTTAGCTTCTTTTGATGAATGAAATGTCTGTTATTGCAGGTTTATATACAGCTAAGTGAGGTATCAAAAAGCTATTACAGGAATGATATTGAAGCTCTGGCATCTAAATTTCTTTTTAAAAGTTGGAATAAAAGCTCTGTGTGTTCTGGCTTTTATACACACACACACGCACACACACACACACACACACACACACACACAGACAGACAGATGCATGCACGCAGACTTGACAGCGGTGTCATCTGATCTTCTTACTTAGGTTTTCAGGGGTAATGACTGTGCGTGTGTGTGCACGTGTTTGTGCAAGCCATCGAAAAATAGTCCCAACCGGTAATGGAGCGCACATACACACGCTCGCACACACACACACAGACAATAGATCCATTGATGATGATCATAATGTGTGTGAAGAAGAGGAAGGTCTCCAGTTGCACTCCCAAACTGGCATTTTGAAGGCGAGTGGCCTCTCATGTGGCTCCGCCAGTCATTCTTCCAAAATAAAAGTCATTTTCCAGACTGAGCGGAGGTGTGTCAATGATGCCTTCAGCAGCAGACGGTGATCCCGTTGCTGCTCTGCTGCTTTGATCTGAACTCGAGCTGAAATCTTTTGTGTTATGTTTGTTTATGTTCACAATGTTCAGCTCTAGAAAATGTAATTCACATGGCTCTACCTGCCATCCATTCCACAGACAAACAGCTGGCCAATGTGTTAATTCTAATTTATTTAAAGCGATCTGATTCCTCTCTTATTCCTGGAACGGAGTTCTGCAGGCTTAATTTCTGAGAAGCTGCGATTTAGCTCCACATAGAAGAAAATTATATCCCCACAGCAACAGTGGTGATGTATTTAATGAAGAAAAACCTGTAATTGGCTCTGGTACAGTATAATTAATAACATCATGATGTGATCATATGTGGGATGAAGACTTCAGACTGCCTTTAATAAAGTAAAATAAAGGTGGTTTAACTGAATGTTTTGTTGCACACAATAGAAAACTGTGTGTTGACCCGAGGCATAAGCCATAACCAAAACTTGCTGGATATGAAGCGTGTAGGTGGAGGAATAACCCATTTTATCTTATGTCAAANNGACATGGAGGTATTTGCCCTGTGAATGTACAGTTAATGGACAGGCTTGGATTAATATGATAATACGTGATATTTTTCATTGGTTTAGAACGACCATCTTGGTGACCGGAGCCTTCCTGGACGCTTTTCAGAAGGTGGCAGACATGGCGACCGGAACTCGAGGTAAAAACATACGACACAGTTGCACATTTTGGATTGGGAAACATCAAGAGGAAGATTGCAGTTGTGTGTGTGTTTGCATGTGACATTATGTGGGTGAATCAGGAGAAATGTTTTTCCTCTTGAGTCGTCTGTTCATTCCTCTGTACACCGTGATCTTTCACTGTGCCTCTTTTTTCTTTTATAAATAGTGGGATCATGCGGGAACTAATTAGCTCAATTAACTCTCGGCGGACCAAGTTCTGTGTGTCTGCGTCTTTGTGTGTCTAAGAGAGACTCTGTATAATTCAAAACCCATTAAAGATTGTTCTGGGAGATGAAATAGGCCAGGGTAAAAAAAATTGGCCAGGCAATTTTCAGTACATCTCGTTTTCTTTTCCCGCCGTCTTTTGTGCATTCATGCCAAACTACTTTGTCTATTTCGGTATATTTCTTTTTTTCCCCCCTTCGGCCTCCCCTCTCGCTTGCTCTTTGAAACGACGCACTTAGTTCCCATTTGCAGCTGCCTCGTACCCCAGATTAAGTTTCACATAGTTGGACTCAAACATACGCACTCTATGGTTCGCGATAGTCTTGTTAATGCCGACGGAGCACTCCAACCTGTTCTCATTTGTCTATCCAGAGTAAAGAATTTAGTATTTGTTTGGCAAGTACAGAGGTAGGGCTCTTGGCCATGGCAAACAACGCACCGTATGCGATTGCTGGCCATGTGATTCCAAAACCTTGGGCATTAATCTCCTCTTTAATGACCTCCATTCCTCTGAGCTTTCCACAAGAAAGACATCCATTGAGTCTTGCGGCTTCCAATGAGGTTTGTCGCTGATGCTGGCAGTCCAGCTCATCCCAGAGATGCTGAATGGGGTGAAGGTGAGATGTCTGTGCCGGAGGATGAATTGCTCTTCAACTACCAGGTCCATAAATAAATTCAGAAATGTTCAAAATGAACATTGTCCCATCGTAACAGTAAAGGACACTCTCCAGAAGTGTTGACACAAATCTGAAAGACGTTTACACAGTGAGATTTCCTATCATTGAAACACGTTTTATGGTCGGAGGTGTTCATGTCATACTTTCAAGAAAATCTTTTCTTAGCTAAATTGACAAACGCACTCTCTGACCTGTCTTTCATATTCTGTGAGTTAAAGCATCACGGAACCCCACTGGTGCTTTAAACCGAGGACGCGGGCGGTATTATTCCAAGCTGCACCATCCGTCCCAGCTTTGTTAAGACGGTCAGCTGCTGGCGCGTTTATGTAAGACGGAACACAGTTGGTATTTTAAAGGGAATCCAATAATATAGGCTTGTGTGTGGGAGGCGAATCACGGCCGCTCCCCTCCTGAGGGAATGCTCACAGAAAAAAAACAACAATATACGATTATTTTCGATTTCGCTGCAAAAGTTGAGTAAATCCTCAGAACCAGGCGGCCTGAAATCACATCGAGCAGCGCATGACATCACCTAAAGCACTGCGCCTGAACGCATCACCCCGGCAGCATCATAAGGTATCGATGTACGCCGACTCATCACAAGACGTATAGTTGAACAGCAAGAAAAGAAAGATTCAGCGGCGCGCAACCACATGGCGCAGCCTGCATTTATAGCACAGTCATCCCTCCAAAACATGCGCACACACTCACAGTTTCTATAATGACTACTTTCTGTCAGTCTGAGCGACACACACCAAGATATAGGTCATGTGGCAGCGTTGATCACAGGGCTTAGCTCAACGCCCGACTCCCGCCGTCCACATGCTGCAGTGCCTCAGAGCAAGTCATTTCACCCAAATTTTCCTCCTGATTTGTGTGTGTGTGTGTGCGCGCAGCCCAAAAATAAAAGTTGCTTTGGATTAAACTGTAAGATGAATTAAGTGACTGTGCCAAAAGCGCTAAAATTAGCCATCAAACAATCAATTAGTCGCACCACAGATGATCATCCAGCAGCCTCTCAACTGATCGGAGCAACTCGGGATCAACCCCCCCCCCCGCCCGCCCAGAGAAATAAGTGCTGTGATCTCATCAGCGAATTCCAATAAGGAGAGCAAAGGTCATAGATGAAAGGGTTCTTTGCAGACAATGCTGTTAGACGCGTACTGTAGATGGCTGACAGGAAATGACAGTGTTGAAAATGGATTACATGCCGTGGCTGTTTATCACTGCTGTTTGTGGTCTGCTGTCCTTGTATAAACAACATGAATCTTTATGTCACTGCATCAAATTCCATGTTTAAGTTCCCTTATCCCGACCTCGTCCAGGTTAATGGACTGGGGAGTCCTTCCCTTTTGCGTTGTCCCCTGTGGAGGAGGCTGCACCATTTCCCATTTGTTCGCTCTTAGCTCAGCAGTGGCTAAGCTAAAAGGGCTTTTACGCATTGTGTGTGTTGACCAAGCACATTCCACTGACAGTCCTGTGTGTGTGTGTGTGTGCACCTGTGTAGTGTGTTTTGACAGCTGTCTCCTCCTCCCCCCATTCTCTCTCTGCAGCTTCTTTGACTCGTCAGCTGTTCAGTCTATGGCGGCTAGAGGGAGGGAGGGTGGAAGGGAGACAGGGCGAGAAACAAAATGCATCAGCTGACTTCATGGCTGCAATCTGCTTTTCTATAACTAACACGCATACACTCGCACACATCGCAATGACAAGTCTTGTCGTCGCTTACAAACACTTAATTGTTTTCTTCCTTTCAGACCCCCGTAACGCCCACGGGGGAGTCGCATCTTCAGTGTTAAAACCGGTTGGATGGGTTTGTGTGTGGGTTCTGTGATAGGTTGCCATGGTAATGCCCATGTTCTCATCTTTCTGTCATCTGGGAAGTGAAAAAAAACCGCTGTGTGCCACAAGGTTGTTTACCACAACAGAGCAACAGCTGCTCAAAGGCACATCAGCAGCACCTGAAGTGGAAGGTTCTCTCTGTGGGAACGTGTCTGAGGAGTGTCGGTGTTAGAGTATTTACCTCGTGCACGGTGAAAACATGTTGTACAGGCGGTGCTGGTGACATCAGTGCTCCAACAGGTAAACAAAGAGAGACGTCTTCTTGTTGTTTCGTAGTCCTCCTTTTGAGTTGGAATATGGGAAAAATGCGGCCCATCGGTGTCAAAGCCATTCAAACATTAATTCATTTTGATATTGTTAATGTATTAGGTGCATCTTGATTAAATGAAAACAGTAAAGGCGCCAACCCTCCATATGATATAAGAGGCTGTTATTTTTTGGCCCTCGGTTAGAGTTAGCAGTGTTCCTCAGCGGTGTATCGCCAAACTCCCAACTCATACGAAGTTAATATACCACCATTTTCTGATAGGCACTGTCCAATTTTTGAATATTGGCTGGTTACTATCATGGTGGGGGTTTTTTTCAGCGATACTGCCCCAGCCAAACTGCATGAGTCAGTGTCCCGAAGTAGAAGTTGCGGGGTGCTGTTTGTCTCCGCTTCTCCCTAGATGATGTCACCTCGTGTCTCTTGGCTCGGTTGGTGTGTTTGCTCACACCAGGCTGAGCTGATCAAATTATCATACATGTGACTTTATTCAATTATACTTCAGTAAACGGAATGCTTTGTGCCATCAGACGGTTAGAATCGCTCTCCCTCGCCTCCATTTTCCTACCTGAATTTATTGGTTTCTTCACATAAATCTTTTTTACCCCTGCGGTTAATGGTCTCGCCTTTCAAATTCACTTCACAACAACACAGATTAACCGCTTTGATCTGTGTGTTTCCAGAACCCGAGCAACTATTGTGGTGAAACATCCGTCACATCCGCAGACAACTATGATATGTAGCAATAATAAGAACAGCAACCAAATTAGAAACCGGCACGAATATTGTCACCATCAGCTGATTTGAATTTTTTTTTTAAAGCGGGTTCCTCTTGTCTCTCCTGTGGTGATTCCACATGACTGGTTTCTCTGGCAACAGAGGAACTGTTGACGTCTTTGGCATCACGGGGCCACGTACACACACAAACACACGCGCACACACACATGCACGCACACTCAGACGCGCACACGTAGATCACAAGACGTCCCGCTGAGTGCTGACTAGTTATACCAGAGGTTTCCTGAGGTCAGTTTTTGTGTGTGTTTGTGTGTTCACCAAAGGATTGTGGAGGTGAAGAGACAGTCCACTCCGTTCCGAGTGATTGATTGATCGTTCCGCTTGTCAGTTAATCTATAACTGGATCAATATTATAAGAAGGAACGGGTGAGTCAGGAGCCATTTTGAAATGTTGTCATGGTGACCACTCCAGTTCTGGTGCAGGATGGAGGTATTGTTCCTGATTTCAGGCTATCCCTCACATGATTTAAAAAAAAAAANNTTAAAAAAAAAAAAAAAAGAAAAAGTTTCCTCCAAGACTGGATGTTTGTTAGATCAAAATGTTTGACAGCAACGCGCCTGTTGGCCCGACACACGCAATGGCGATACTGGGGTTCAGGGATTAGACTCGAATGGAAAAGAAAACACACACACACACACACACACACAAATACACAAATCAACCTGGGAACTGTGAATAAGAATGAACTCGCGTACATGTACACACAGGCACTTTTCTGAAAGAGTCAGTCACATTATGAGCGGCGAGAGTGAGGCTGGAAAATCTGGGTTTGGGAGGGAGGGTGAACACTTTTCGCTCTGTCTCCCAAGAGTTGTGTCTTTGGAAAATAGAGAAGAAATTAAACGACAAGAGCAGCTCTTTATTTTCCACCTCCGTGACTGTATAGAATTGTTCTGACCGATTTAGTGTAATAATTAACACATCACAACAACTACAACTTAACAAGTTCTACATGTAGGTTCTGTGTGGTTCTGGCTCTGTATGCATGGAGGCTTAATCATAGTGCATCAGGAGCGAACGAAACTTCAAATTCTTGTTCTCTAGGGAATGATGTGTAGAGAAATGTATTGGGTGAAATATGTGGGGGCTCCTTTGGTTTTGACGAAAAGAAATTTGAATGGATCAGCAACGTGGGATAATGATATCCCCATACACAAAGCCAGATCTGTGAAGAAAAGAAAAAAAAAAGAAAGTTATTTGGCAGTTTTTGTCTGGACAGGCGGCTGAGGGCCCCATTCGACCCCACTAAACCCCAAAGGGATTAACTGGAACCTGGACTACTGGCCAAGTCTTATCAACCCACATCATTAAGAGTCTTTTTGGTTAAACAGAAGCCAATGAAAAGCCTGGAGCATGACATTTACGGCCTGTACAACAAAATATTAGACACACCATTGAGTGTTTGCCTAATGCGTCCAATTTATCTCATGTGAAAGTAAATGGGTACACCCCCACCGCTGGTTTTACCGCTTAGGTGAGGAAGTGCAGCTAACATGTGTGAGAAACACTCCCATTGTATTTCTGTCTGATCTTGTCAGGTTACATTTTTCCTCTTAAGTCATCTGTGGTCGACTCTGGGATCCATTAGGCATGTCTGAACACAAACGAGACGTCTCCACTCTTTGCCACCTGGTTATAGCACGCCATACACACATGCTCGCGCCATAGTTCCCCTATTGCTAAATGGACGTTGATGCCATAGGGAAGGGCTGGGCGGTGGGATAATGAAATGTTTGGGATATATTTAAGTTCTGTTGTCAGTCAAACCTAGAGGTTCTGTCATGGTGAAATGTCTCTGAGGTGGTTATGAAATGAGGATAGACTGAATGAGAGTTTTAGCATTGTCTGCATGGATCTTTCTGCACACTCAAAGTGTGTTAGATTATGTGGACGACCTTTGCTTTGTCTCCAACCTGTTGGATCATATGACTGGATGTTGACATGATAATGTGTTGTGTCCTCCACCTGGGACAGCACAGGCCCGAGACATGATGCTGTTTGGATTCTACACTTTCTAGAGTACACAGATCCGAGAGTTTTATGCCTTAGGCAGAGTTTGACGCCCTCCTCAAAACGTTGCATGACTGGCCTTTCTATTTTAAAAACATCACACTTGAGCTGCTTTACATTCGCTGTCTGCGCCTCTGCTGTGGTTCAGCGCTTCATGTTGGGAGTCAGTGGTGCTGCAAGGAAGGAAAGGCAAATAACGTGAACACACCTTGCCACACCTTAACATTTATCCCACGCCTCATACCTGAGAATGTGTGCACGCCTCTTCTCTGCCACGTTTCTGCACGTCTGCGTGTGTGTGGCTGCAAAGGATGGTTTTGCTCATGGGCATTCCATGGAAGGAAGGAGGTGGTGGGGGCTGAGGTAATAGAGGATCATCGGAAACTTGTACGGGCATTAGCAGAGCAGATTTCACCACCACGCTCTGGCTTCCTGTCAGGATTGGAGCTACTGAGCACACCTGATGGCATCCCTGATCTTTTTGTTATGTAATTCAACAATGAGTCACCACTGCAGATTGTGTATGCGTGTGTGCGCCTCTGTTCAACTTCCTTCTTGTGCATCTCTCAGATTTGCTAAACAGCATGAAATGAATCAATAAGTGCTTCGAGTCGAGTCGTCTGTGTAAATCTGCCGTGTCACTTTGTCCCATCAGAAAAAAGAGGATAATATGGATGGAATCAAAATGTTATTGACTCCACGATGACTTCCATTGAGTATCCAGACTCAGGTCTCATTGTAGATGCAAGTGATGGTTTTTTAAGACCCGCTTCTCGAAAATGGTCCATAGGTAGATGTGTTACTTAACTGCATTAAAGCAAAATAAGTGCATGGTTTACCAAAGACAAGTCAACAAGTAATACAAGTAATAGTCCCATTCATGCTTCCTCATAAACCAGCCCTTTTGAGTCTAGTAATCAGATTTAAGTGCATGCCTGAACAGAGTGTGGGTGAGCAAACAAGAGACACACGCACAGAGAGGTCAGACAGGAAGTGTTGCATCCCCATACAGGCCGAGCGACACAAAGAAATCATTATGACGGGCTCGACCGTGTGTGTGTGTTCGCGAAGGCGTGTGTGTGGATGACAGAAGGCCCACTGTGGAATCACGCTAATGTTTTACTTCTCCCTCCGTCAACATTTACGTTCCCCTTCCAAATGTTGCACAAAGCTGAGTGAATGTCCCAAATGTAGGCTCCATGAACAATTTCCACCCTTGTAGATCTTTATCTCATTTTAAAGACAGATTTGCAAGTTGGCCTGACAGGATTTAATTGTTGTAAACTGTTTATGTGCGATCAATACCAATATTTTACTGATTTTAATTCACTCATATCATGTGTAGCTTTTATCTGCCATGTTTTCGGGTTTTGCAAATGTGTCTCAACGTCGAGCAGCCAGGCTGCTGAAATCATGGGCTCATGTTGGTGTGTTTGTTCACTCAGCTATCAGTGTCTCATTAAGTGGCATTACCGGCGTATCCTATTATGTGAGGACCACCAGCGTGACAAAGAGAGCGCGCGACTGTGTCGTAACATCATATTAGCCCAAGCTGATTGTGAAAAGAGGTGGTGGACTCTCTTTATTTCATAACTAATTAGCAAAATCAAACACACACGCACCTAGCGTCTTAACAAATCCTCCAGCATGTGCTGCACACGTTCATCAGCCGTTGCAACACTCCGTCATAAGATCTTAATTAGATTTATTACTTAACACGGTCATATGCAGCAATAGCACGTACGTTCACAAACACACACCTCGCCCTTCCATTGCGCATTGGCTTTGGTCAACCCTCTGATTGCTGAAGTGGCTCCGACTACTGGCTGGTTGATCTTATGCGGGGCAAAGAATTCACATTTCGCTTATACGTTGCTCTGTTTGAAATCAAGTGTGAAATTGTTTTTGACACCATTTATGACCCGATTATATTGTCGTCCCCCCCCCAGGTGCCACCAAGGACATCGGCTCGGCACTCACCAGGATGTGTATGAGACACAGAAGCATCGAGTCCAAACTCAAACTGTTCACAACGTAAGAGCCGCCCCACACTGGAACACGCGAGCATCACATGTGTTGTTTACTATGCGGGGGGAGGGGGGTACAGATGAGGGTGCGAATAACGGTGCGATGACACTTATTTATCTGTCGGCGTGGGAACAAGACGATCTAATGACTCTCAGCTGACATGTGTTTATACATAAGAATACTGGCGTGTTTATGCACAGTTGCGGATTTTGCACGCCGACCTGATTTCACCCCACAGTGCCGTCTCTGCCACCTGTCAGGTGATATTTTTGTGCCTTTCTGAGGTTGATCCACATGCTCAAAAATTCGACCACAGTGCGCAACGCTCGCTCATCTGGTTGACGTCTGAGACTCCGGAGGTGGAAAAGACGACTGTTTGCTCTCGGGTGTCTCAACTAACATACGGTCATCCCTCCCTCCAAAGTAAAAAACAAAACAAAAAACAAACATGTTGAGCAAGCAATTGTAGGACTGCAAGCACGGTGGTGCTCGTGGATCAGAAGTGCCCTGTCACCAGGATACTTTTCCATCCCCAAATAGTCTTCTGTGTGACCATTTTGCGCACGCACCTGGTTTTTAATGAGAGCTGGCTTTACGAAAACTTTAAGGCCAGTACGAATTCCAGACTCCAAAAGAGAAATAAAAAGATTAGCCGGAAGGATTAATTCACAACACGCACGTGAAAACAATTATAATTTTTTTTCCCCCTCAGTGCTCTCTCAGAAAGTCTCGTCACGCCGTTGGAGCTGAAGATGGAAGAGTGGAAGAAGGTGGCCAGTCAGTTAGACAAAGACCACGCGAAAGGTAAAACCGGCACGCAGACACGTATACACAGAGAGAAACCCCATCCCCTCCCTCACGTTTCGGCTTGTTCTTGTCGCGCAGAGTATAAGAAAGCCCGGTCGGACATCAAGAAGAAATCCTCGGACACCATCAAGCTGCAGAAGAAGGTGAAGAAAGGTAAGGAGACCCGTCCACCCCGTCAGCAGTTTCAGAGGATGCAGACGGCTGAGCTTGTTTGTTCCGGAGGAGGAAGCCACCTGCTGCTGCGCCATTCTCGCTCAATATGAAAACCATCTTCCACAGTGAGATAATCCCCCCAGTAAACACGAGGGGTCTGTTTGATCCTGCCCTCATTCTGCTGAGTTAAGTGTTTTCAGATCTGCGCTGCATTACGTTATGCTCAGCCTCCCAACAGCCATTTGACACCCAGAGAGAAGAAAATATCTTGGAGGCTCTTGTATTTTTTTAACCACCAAAATCTTGTTGATAAACATTACTGCTGCTGTTTTTGATCACTTCTAGATTATTGTAGATCTGAACCTAAAATTATCTGAACGTATCGTAGAGATTAGAAGTAAACATCACCAAAATGGGAAGGAAAACAAAATCTACATCTGTACAACAATTTTAGCAGTTATACAAAGAGGCAGGGAGGTTTCCCCATGTATGGAGGAAACTAAAAAAGATATAAGTACAAACCGTTACGCTTTGCTTCAGCTGCTCACTGCAGGAGGGGATACCAACAGGCATTTCCTGCTATAAAGGATCACAACCAGAACTATTGTGGCTCAGCAGATCTGTTGCGTGTTCAGCATTTGGCAAGAACTATGACCCCCCCCCCCCAAATATGTTGTTTGTTTTCATCTGTGTTAAAAGTCTCAGCTTGAGATGTGTTTTGTTAGAAAGTCAGAAGATGTTTCATGTTAAATCTGCCAAAAGCTGTGTTAAAAAGAAATCTGCAACAGCTCCTTGTTGGGGCGTTCGGGAGGGACGCTGATGCTCAGCTTCTGCAGTGACCTTGATCGAGACTCGGCACCCAATTAGCCTGTTTCGTCAGAGGTTGACTCGGTAAACAAGGCAATATTGTCATGCTTGGGGTCCTGTCATTGTACCTTGTTAAAGAGTGAACTATTTGATGATGACTAAGGTGACTCCCGACCTCACTTACATTCAAACACGCTGATGAAATTATCTTGTTTTACAGTCCTCCTAAATCAGTGCTACAACAGCCACTGACATCATTCAGTGAAGACCAACACACAGACAAACAATGACTTCAAAAACAAAGGATATAAAACAGGGCAGTGTATAAAAATACCAATACCCAAATTTCCAACTGAAGTCATCCCTGTTTTATTTGCTCGCAGACCTCTGGCAGTCTGTTGCCAAGCACCTGTGCCACACCTATCCCTGCTATCAAAGTGACACGCCCTGTGGTTGCCATGACTGCACCTGGCCTCACCATCCCATAACCAGAGATTAAAAGCTTGCTAGGGGGAGACTGCGGATGGCCTTATATGGTCGAAATGGAGGGGCAACGCCCAAGCATGTGCACAAACACGCATTCGTGCATGCATAAACACACACCCCACAATCAAAATGAAACATGGAGGCCTTTATACAAATATCGTCTCTGTTCTCTTTCTCTTTCTCAAAAATAAAAAATCCCAATACGCAACTGCACAGACACAAAAATAGTGTGTATGCACATCACACATACACACACACGAAGTCTCAGTCTCCGTCGGAGTTGAGACCCGCCCAGGGTAAACAGAGTGATGTCTGATGTGGGTTTAACATCTCTGGACATGTTTTCTTCTTGCTGTCTTTTTTTCCTCCTCTTTCTTCTGTTTGTGTGTTTCTCCGACATTCTCTTCATTTTCTTTGCTTTCACGGTTCAGTCAAAGATCATGATGTTTCAGCTCAAGTGAAACAATACGGTACGAGTCTAACCGGCGGTCGGGATACAGTGAAAATATTTCAGAAAAAGTTTAGCGTCAGTCTAGCTTGTTTTCGTTGCGTTAGCCAGGACCTTTACTGTATCTGACAGAAATGTATTTCGTAAGATAAACGGCCTCCCTTTTGCTTCTGCTTCCACAGTATAAGGAATTTCACTTCATCCAACAGTATGCCAACGTCAGACTTTTTAAAAATGGCACAGTGTTTTTCAGTTCCCATTCTTTAACCTGCCACTTCCATAGTTCACAGCACACATTTGAATAATGCCTCACACTGGGGCATAAAAACCAAGTTGTTAGAACCTGTGAATACTATAATCAGCAATTATCTGTGTATTTTCTGTTTTCATTCACGGGCACTGTAAGGCTCCGTGAGAATATAACTAAACAAAAGAGAGTGAACCCCAGTTTTGCATCATGTCATCATGCAACGACCAGCATGCAAACACATACACACGCATGCCCACGTAGAGAGTGCTTCCCTGCGATGTACCTAGACCGTTTCTGTGTAGTAACCGATCTGAGATTCACATTGTAATTATCCCTGCTGTACAGTGGTGAATGCTTGTGTGTGCACACATTTAGACAGCATATAATAAGGAAGGGCACGTAGACAAACTGAACGGCTGTAGCTGTTTGAGTTGAAAATTCATCCCCACAGAAGTCCAGTTATTGTCATCATAGCTTTTGGGAAAAAAACACATCATGAGTCTCTCTACAAACCCAATTTGGAATTTGACTTTTCTTTGGATAATGGGATAATGACCTCTCATTCTTTTATTTTCTTCTCTCGGATCACTTCAGTTCATTCCCCCTTTTGTTGTATAAACACGTGTAAGATAATATGATCTTGAGTGGAAAGAAAAGCTTGGTCACAGTAAACATCTGTCCCAATTCTAATCACCCCATATGATTTTGTGCGCGAGTGTCCGTGCTCTGTCATTATGCAGCGTGTAACCACTTCAGATAGATGGTCTTCGGTCGCCCTCTGAGTTAGAGGCAGGGAGTAGGAAGAGCTACACTAATCGAAAGGCTTGAAATTGTTGATTGCATGAACAAGACATCTAGCATTGGGAAGAAAACTTCTTTCAGACACAGGTTGAATTTTAAAGTTCTCATGCCTGAAATCCCCACATGGTCATTCCACAATCGGCATTTTTCTTAGGTCTGACTGACTATAATATAGTCACAGAGCATTCAACAAGTCTAAGATAAAGACTGTGATTCACCGAAAGCAACCCAGAGTCTGTAGGTCTCTTGCAGATCATCATACATTAGATTCTTATGGAACCAGCCATTTTCAGTCAATCTGATATTCCAGATTTCATTCAACAGTCAGAAGGACGTTAATGACCCCGACTGCCTCCATATCTGCAACTTGGCACTTAGGCAGCATACGGGCCCCGTTTATCGCCTTAGACAAACACATAACTCCAATTAGAGTAAAAAATGTTCACAAAGCAGAGGACATGGAAAGACATGAGAAGACTGTTGACCTCATCCCTCATGTGGCTGTGCACAAAAAAAGACTGAGGGGGAGGATGAAAGGGGGATGGAGGGAGCAGAGGGGTTGTAGTCATCCTCTCCACTCCACAAGTAGTTAGTGGTTACAAAGATAGGAGACAATGAGAAGACGCAGGAGTGTTCGAGGTGTATATGGGAAAGGACGAGATCACGGTTGCGATGGTAAAGAGATCCCACCCACAAAGTAAAGAAAGAAGATTGTAGTTGTGTCAAAGAAGGGGCCGGGTTGTAAAAGGAAGGGGTTGATGCTGAATGCTCTCAAAGAAGTGAGAGTGAGTTGAGTAAAGCCTAGGAAACATTTAATAAGGGGGGGTGGGGAAAGACTGAATGTCAGAAGAGTGGCTTTGAGGGGAAAGGGTTGAAGGAGGTGAGAAGCTGGACAGAGAAATGAAACGACAAGGAAGTAAAGCACAAGAATAGAGAGGAATTGAGCTTATGCAAGAGAAAATACAGCCAGAGGAGGCCACGAATAGGTGAGCGAGGTTAACGAATGTTGTGTGCACATGGTCTTATTTGAATCTCTGGGCTGTTTTTGCATACAGCTGCTTCATGTTTCAACCTGCCGGAAAGCGTTGCAGAAGCACGTGTAACACCTGTCTGGAACTACGGAGGTCCCGTCTGTTGACATCATTAGTCCGTGACATAGATAGTCTAGACTGTTGAATGACACATCTGTATGTCTTCCACGGCAACCTATCTACCCACCCTTCCACCCACCCTACCCGACCCGACCATACCTAACTACCTTAAAACAAAACACTTCATCCAATCCAACAGTAAACTGTTTGTGGTTGTATAACCTCTACCCCCTTGAGTTTGCACATGCACACCATAAAACAGGCCCGCGCGGTGAAAACAAAACTGCAGTTGTCATCGTACGTATCTCTGAGTGCTTAAGACAGAAATACTCACCAGCCCACACATCCATTCTCCTGAGAAGAGTCTGTTCAGAAGCAGCTTGTTATCACTGTTGTGGATTCCCTATTTAACCCACCCCGAGGCTAGCAGTACCTGTGCGAGCCAGGAATGCTAACAGACTGGTTTGTGGCCAAAGAAAGCGCAGCTAATGAGGCTCTGAAGCACTTAAGGTTATGACAGGTAGTTTCACGCATCACACCTCAACTCCATTATGCTTTGGATTAATTATTATTAGAGTGATCTGGACCATGATAACAACAACATTCTTCCAGGCGTCTTCGTTCATCTAGTGTTTTGTTTCGATGAAATTCCACTTTTCAGTCCAACACTAAGGGAACGGCATACGTTAAGCATTTTTTACTACTCTATTATTCTTCATTTTCGTCTGTCTCTCTGTAGTAATTTTCTGACATTTAATAAAACGGCTCGGTTATTAAATTAAAACGTGTAATTCCATTAAATACCGGGCTGGTGTGTGTGCTTGTGTGGGGGTGAGACAAAGTAATTGCAGTCACAGTGGCTGTGTTCATGTTAATGAAGACAGACCTCAGCTGGTTCAGTTTAATATGTTTAATCGGTTTTGGACAACAGTGGAGGTCTATTACACAGAATGATGAGATGCAGATGCATTGATTTGTTGAATCAGTTCATTCATGTATGGTCTTTTCATTAGGTTTGTTGACCATAGGAAAGTTTTCAGGAGGAAATAATTACACTAAAAACTGACACAACACTAGGTCTGGTGGAACTAGAACAAGCTGCAAGAGTGAAAGGAGAAATAATTGAATATGCAGTTTGAAAATGAATATGCCGCATATCATGTGTATTCCCGGTCAGTGTTGATGGTAAATGTACTGTGTGTTATTTTGACCTAGAAACGGTTGCAGCACTATCAGTGGGTGTGCGTAATGAAAGAAAACTGCAAGGCCGGAGCTGTAAATTGGAAAAAAAGGTTGGCTAGCAAAAGATGTTCCGTAGACATACCACACCGAGGAATTTATTGCCCCCAATTGACTGCGTTTGTTGTCAATGCAGTTTGGACGTACACTTTACAAACCAAACAGGTCACAACCCTGCCCACGCTGCTGGATTGACATATGATCTCTGGGAAAATGCTGCACAGCGGATGCTTCTTACAACATATTGTCACATTACCTGCTCCTAATTTCGTAGGATTAAATTAGGATTAAGCTACTTAGACTTTGTTTTTTAAGGCCACATGTTTCATTTACCACTAAGTAGAAAGAGAATAGTACTATGTACTCATTTATAACAATCATATCATCTGTTTGCCCATGTCGGACTAATAATTATGTCTACCTTGTGACGTGAAAAGAGGGAGATGCTGTTTGGAAACAAGCAGAGTTTTGTTATCACAGCTGGTGAGAATCAGTTTCCTCCTCACTGTTTCACCTTTAATGAGGTGAACAAGGCGAGGCAGCCCTTCTGAGTTCACATCCGTGTTTTTGCGGGTGGCGAGCCAGAGCCTTGGCGAAACACACTCTGACAACACGCAGCCTGTCTGCATGTTTCCACAGAGGCGAGGCGTCAGGCGGGCTCACAGCACGCTGACACTGAGCCTCTGTTAGCGGCGTGGAAAAGCTCCCGTCGTCCTCTGAGCACTCTCACACACTCACCTGAGTGAACAGAACAGTGTTTAGCTTGCTGACCTAAAGTCTGCCGTATGTTTGTTGGCCACAGAGATGGATTTTCACCATATTCCTAAGGGATTTACTGTCTGTGTCTCTGTTTTTTGTGCGTTTGCTCTCAAAATCGGGGGATGATGGTATCGGATTTACAATGTTTTCTCGAAAAATATTCACAAAGACAAAAAAAGAATGATTGAGTGAAAAATATAAGCCCCAGAGAGCAATTTACAAGGCGCAAATGGTGATTGGGACTTTTAACATTAGATGGATGCGACTAGTAGTCTTGCCTTCATGCATGAATGGGAAAACTCAAACCCAAGCTCTTACCTCTAGACTTATTTTTACATTCAGTGGGAGTGTTTCCACAGCTGGGTGGTCCGCAGGTCAGAGCTCCCTCTGTCCTCTCTACCTGCCGGTGTGAAGCCACGAGGCTCAGATCAGATCAACATCCCTCCCACATGCTGTAGGAACATGGATCCGGGCCGTTTATAGTTTGGTCTTGTTGGATCAGCTTCAAATGCTGTAAGTGAGTGTTGTGTCTCGGTACGCTGACTTCAGAGCCGTGTGGATTAAAGCCTCTGCAAGAAAAGGTTTCGGTGATTGTAGGAACATTTGTTACATTTCTGAAAGCAAACTGTATTAAAGCGGGCTTCTGTCTGATGTGTTTTGAAAGATGTACGTCTGCAGGTCTGACCAGAACAGCCTTCTTTCTTGTGAGAGAGGAAACCGCTTGGGGGTGGCGGGCAAACTGGGTTGCAGGATGCTTTATGTTCTGCTCTCAAGACCAAAACATGCAATGCGGCTGGTCCAGTTCACATGCTGCGGTGGAGACCAGTAAACAAGGCAGTAAATCATGTTAGAGAGAGGAAAAGAGAGCGGGATTGTGTGTCTGTCTCCCCGCGTTTTTTAATTTTTTTTTTAAATAACTAATGGTTAGTTGTCTGTAATGACCGCACCTTTGATAGTAAACCTGATGGTGAGGCTTAGAGGAAGACAAGGTCAAGCAGCGCGTGTGTGAGAACAGCTGAGCTTAGCACAGTAGTTTGTTGTTCTTCCTCTCTGCTACATCAAGTGGTGCTGTTCTGACCCCTGCTGGTGGGATCTGGGTAATACAACCTTGCAGTGCTAAGTGTTAGGACCAAGATATATAACATTGCTGTTAAAAGCAAATGGGTTCTAAAGACTGCAATATCTTTTTTTGTCACTAGTATTGCTTTTTGTAACTCTTATCGCTTTTACAATTGTTATTTCTCTCATGATGCTCAGCTCTTCCTGTACATCTCTTATCGTCAGTCTCTCCTCTGTGTCTCCCCAGGGAAGGACGAGGCTCGTGGACAGCTGGACAGTGCGCTGCAGGACGTCAACGTCCGTTACGCCGTCCTGGAGGAGACTGAGAAGCGAGCCGTGTGCCGAGCACTGATCGAGGAGAGAACGCGATACTGCACCTTCGTCAGCATGCTGAAGCCTGTGCTGGTCAGCGCCGTTAATCAATAAAACCTGCACAGACTCCTCACACACCACTTTGAGACATTAACGCGTGTGTTTGTGTGTGCACAGGACCATGAAATCAACATGCTGGGTGAGGTGACCCACCTTCAGACCATCCTGGAAGATCTCACCACCCTGACAGCTGAGCCCAATAAACTCCCACCAGCCAGCGAGCAGGTGAAGTCCTCTCCATCCACATACTGTTGCTCGTGACCTCTGACTGGCAATACGTTAAATTTTTTATACTTTGTGTATGCCTTCGCCAACCTTATCAGCAGAGAACAGAGGGACACCAACTCACCAAAGCTTGTACTTTTTGCCTCGCAGGTGATTTTGGACCTGAAAGGTTCTGACTTCAGCTACAGCTATCAGACGCCTCCAGCTTCCCCCAGCAACACACTGTCGAGGAAGAGCAGCATCAGCAGGTAACACACGCACATCCACAGACTGTTT
>CAESWR010002659.1:99076-112560 GCA_903171835.1 Mullus surmuletus
GGGGATTATGTGTTTCAAGCTCTGTCTGCTCCTTTTGAAACATAAAAATAACTGACTGATCAAGTTATGTCAATGGAATTATCGATGGTGCTTCCTCTCATCTGCGTCTGTGGGATTCGTCACAGGTCCTGCATCGCTGTGATGTCAGCCGGAGGTCATCACCTGATTGGCGCTCACGCCGCTGGGTGGGTTTACAGGAACACGAGCACCAAACACACACACACACACACACTCAGGTTAGAGGAGCAGCGCCGTGTCATCGTCCTATTTTTGCCTGCTTACCTCAGAATGATAAATCACCTTTGGGGACAGAGAGGCGTGTGCGTGCGTGCATGTGTGTGTGTGTGTGTGTGTAGTCTGGCGGATGTCGTTTATCATTAGATCAGCTGACCTACAGTGCGCAGGATGTCAGCAGTGGTTTGTGAGCTTCATGAGACAAGAGACCTGCAGATCACGACTCTGCAATAGAGACGGGGGGGATTCACTGCGCTGAGTCACCCTGAAAGTGAAACAAATGAGACGAGGCACTTTTATCGATAAGTCACTGTACATTGTGAGTGCTTTTATTTGAATTAAAGCACAATTTAAACGATATTCTTATGTACTATCCCACCACTTCTACTACTACTTCTTTTATTCAAATAAGGGCACAACTGCTTTGACGCATGAATGGACATTTTTGGCTTTTCATGAATCAAACCAGTGTAGTATTTTCAATGCACGACTGCTTTTTCATCTTTTCTTTGGTAACCCAATCATGCAGCCGACAGGAAACACGAAAATAATAGTAACCATATAGCCGTAAAGCGGAGTTCCGGCCCGGTTTCTCTGTTGCAGAAAGTAGTTCCGTCTAGTTGCTGGGGGTCACGCGGATAAAGCGTTTGGCTCCCAAAAAAAACATGCTTTGAAAAGAGTAAACCGTTTGCATGACAAATATTTGGCTGCAAAAAAGTCAGACCTCCCAAACACCCGGCACTACTTTCCGTGTCAAAAAATCCGAACTACCCCTTTAATAAACACTCTAAAAAGAAACAGGTGTGGTTCACTATCTAAACTAGTCTGTCTTATAATAGAATTTTTTTGTTCTAGTTCTCGTGAAGTGACTGTTTGTGTTCCAAGTTTCTGTTTGTGCCGACGGCGGGTCAGTGAGACCCCACAGCGACAGAGGCCTTCAAATCAAAGGCCCGTTTCCTATAAGTCTTCGCTTTACGTGCAGAAAGGCAGCTGGAAAGCAATATTTAACTAAAATGTACATCAACTCTATGCCGACAGTCTCCATAAAACAATCCGGCGTACGAATGGTGAACCCGAGCGTCATTATGACTCCTGATTGCGCGGCGGTGGCGGCGGCGGCGGCCGGCACTGACTCAGTGAGTCACAGTAAAGGGTAACTGATAAAGTGAGGATCAAACACGGTGTGCTTGACCCGCCTGTTATCACAAAATAAATAGCGGCGGCACAAAGGAAATGGAAGGCCACGGTCTCGGCAGCTTCCAGAGATAAATAAGAGATGATGGAGCAAACGCGTTGGTCTGCCCCGTTTGCAACATCTTTCATTTTCTGCCAAAACTCTCTGTGAGGTTGGTTAGAGGTCACAAATTCACCCTTGACCTTGTTTTTATAAGAGATTCTGGGCGCGGTGACCTGGCGGCACCGTCGCGTTTTATTATTAGAAACGGCAAACACCTGAGTGAGATAATATGAGGGCGCGGGGAGCAGCTGTGCCACTTTCAGAAGCGCTTTGTCTTCTAAAATAAAACACATCTCCAGATATAATCATGTTCTTAAAACGTCAACACTAACTGGTGATGTGGTTGAAAAAAAAAAAGCAGAAACGCACTATTCCAGCTCGCCTCACCTTTTCCCGCCGTCTTATAACACCGACCTCGGGTGATTTTCTTTTTTAGGTTGCACCTGCTCCCTGGCACTCGCGGTTTGGACTATTAGTTCACTCCTGCGCCACACAGACTAGACATAAGTCTGCAGACTAGATGACTGATATAAGCCCTTAACCATAAAACCCGCCGCTGGCTTTGCCGCGCTGAGTGTGTTTTGGAGTGTTTTATGGTTTTAACTGCTGTGAAACAGGTGAGCGTGCTGATAAGAGGTGGGAGCCGGCAGCCTGCACAAATGTTATCAGGCAGCTCGCTCGGGTCTCCGGATCAGTGTGTGTTTGAGTATGACTTGTTTCCTTAAGTGTGTGTCCTTAAGCGACGGCTAACACACAACATTTTAATTGCCGATTTAGGCGGAAAGTGTGATTGCTCGGAAGAAAAAAACAGGACAATACGACGCATGATGCATCCGCGTGAAAGTGTGTGTGCTTTGTTTGGTGCTGCCTGTTGCCATCACACACACACACAGAGGAGCACGCTTCCCGCCAAACCTGTCCTCTGGGTCATCCGTGCCCTGGGAGAGCGTACCGACCCTTTCAGTCTGCCCTCGCCATGGCAACCATCCGTCCCATGTTGCCGGGGCGCCACGTGATGGGCACTGTTCTCCAAACAAAAACACGCTCCGCCGTACAACGCGCTGATCCGGTGCAATCTGTGATTACATTTTGCGTCTCTGTGTTTACAATGCGTGTGTGTGTGTGTGTGTGTGTTGCATCCAATGTCGCCCGTGTGTGCGTTTGAAGATGAGCCGTTTTTATGGTCGGTTCAAAATGCGTTATTGTGATTTTGCGAGAGGATCCGCCAATAGAAATCAATTCTAGACGAGTAATTTTTGTTTGAGTCCAGTGGTTCTTAACTCACCTTGCGGATCATTTTGACTCCATTCCTCTTTTGATCTCTCTTTTCCCCCCCCGCCCCCCCTTCCTCTCATGATGGCGTCTCATCTGATCCGTTGACCGAAAACAAAACACCAATAGAGCATCTTCGTCCGGTGCCAAACTCCCCGCCAGCCCCAGTGAAAACCCGACAACGGCCGAAAACCAGCTGCTCATTCGATATGAAACTCTGCACTCTGGCTTTTATGAAGCTCAGACAAGAAGAAGAAGAAGAAGGCCGAGAGAGAGATTATGCAATAACCACCCGGCCAAGTTTAATTGAACTCGTAGGCCGGGCGAGAGGCATCGTAAGTAGGCCAAGAAAGACGACACGTACCCTGATAGATGTTTACACCTCGCAGAATGTCCCTCTAGTGTCAGTTGCACTTCAAAAAAGGCAATCTGTGAGCATGACTTAGGTTTCCTGATGCACGTCCTTCCTAGAAGTCTATAATGATAAATGTATACATCTCACTGACCTTTATCTCCGATATACTTCGGGCTCCTAAACACCTGATATGTGTTACACAACGACGCAATATCAGGTACCGCGAGTTGGAGATATAAATAAATAGGTTGCCAACGGAGGATTACGATGATGCTGCTGAGGACGAATTTGCTTTCAGTGCAGCCGTGTTATTGTGTCTGAAGGTTAATGCACACTAAAAGAAATGAATAAATGTAATGTTGTCAATGGTTTGTCACACATGTCTCCTTTGACCTCTTTTATAGACTGATAAAAATCTTTCATTTCCTATTTTAGGGTTTTCTCACTTTAGTTTATCAGCACACCTGACACGTGTTGCCCTTGATCTGAACATGCGGTGACTTTAAACACCAGACAGTTATTTTGAGAATCCCCAGATTAAGAGCAGATATATTAGAGGAACGTGTCTCCCCCCCCCCAGTGCGGACCGCCCGCCCGCCCGCTCGCCCGCCTCACACAGAATCCATCTGTCTGCGACGCTCGCTCTGATCCCGCTGCTGATTCCGCCTCTTGGCCTCCAGCCGGCGACCTGTTTACAGAGCAGGTTGTGTTCGGGGATGCGTCGCCGGGGCAACCACCCTGTGAACTTTTGTTCTCGTGTGTTTCCTCGCCGACCGCGCCGGCAGTAGTAGTCACGAGGAGAAGCGAAGCCCGCCAAAGTTGGGCGGCCAATGAGGGCCGGGGAGGGAGGGGCCCCGGGCGAGCAGCAGGGAAACACAGCAGCTGGGAGAGACTGGGTGGTCACCCGCTGTAAAAAGTGGCGCACGTCAGGCTGAGATGTTTTCCATTATTTTTGCAGTTACACAGACGACCGCACAGCCATCACACTTCAGAACAAGCTCGATTATTGTTGTTTCTAACGCTGAGTCTTACAGTTCAGCCGTGAATCAAGCCTTAATACATGAACTTACCGTGAGTGTTTTAAATCTGTGTACAGTCACACTTTTGGGAGTAACTGCTGACCCCCACACGTACACACACACAGACCGCAGCTCAAGTTCACCCTTGCTGACTTTTTTGCAGTGTGGATGTGGGTGCGCGTGTTTTTCCCGCCACTGAGAAGCACTTGGACTCCTGCCAAGAATACATTCCAGCGAGAGAGAGAGAGCAAGAGAGAGACACAGAAACAGAGAGAGAGAGAGGGAGAAGGAGAAGGAGGGAGGAGGAATCAAAGAAAGAATCGAAGAGGACGGCCACAGAAAGTCTTTCATTCACAAACGGGAACATGCTTCTGGCGTTCACTGGAACCGCCTGTGTGTGTGTGTGTGTGTGTGTGTGTGTGTACCTGAGATTCCTCCCGTTCTGAGGACCCGCCTCAGTTTGCAGCCAAAACGAGTTCTCGGAACTTAAATCATAAGTGAAAATAAAGTGTTTACGTGAAGGCTTTGCTTTGAGGTTGGAGAAATAATTGACGAGCGGGACTTATGATCGGGGTTAGAATCCAAAAAAAACCAATGTCAGTAAACCCAAAGTCCCCACCGGGGTTGGAAACACAACGAGGTGTGTGTTCATTTTTCTAGTAAATGTTTATTGAGTTTCTTAGCCTGAGGGGACGAGGTGCTTCACGTGTCTCCATATATGTTTCAGGTATTTAGGGTTTTTTGGGGTTGTTGCTGTTTGTCTGTTTACACGGTGACATGGTGATTTGGTTTTTGAGGTTTGGGCCTTTTCAGAAAACCCCCGCCCAGTTCCTGCTATTGTTCGATATGCGTTATTTCTTTGCTTTTGGTTTAGCTTTGCAATCATCCTGCATCCTTGTGTGAGCGCTTTGCGGATGGGCGTGTCTGACGTCACCTTGCTCCCAGTTTGAGTTGACATTTACGTTAATGTGGAATTTAAAAAATGAATGATCCAATCATCTCTGATCGCACCCAACTCTCTTCTCCAAAATGTGGAACTCCAAACATCACTTTGAATAACATTGTCAGCCAGGATTTCATTTGAAAACGAGGTCCACCCTTTCCCATAAGTGCTACCATGGCTCATTCTCCATTTATCTGCCTCAGTAGATGGGCCGCTTCCATTCCCCACAATTGATCCAAACCATCCCAAAAATGCTTCCAAACCAGCTTAATCTGGACTGAAATCCGAGTGTTTGGTGTAGACTGCGGTCATGGGCAATTTTCACACCTGCAATTTTGGTTTGGACAGAACCGCAAAAGCTTGAAAAGTCCGAACTGAACGAGTGGAGGGATGTGGAAGAGTCACGGTTGCCATAGCCGCGGCAGGTGAAATTGAGTAAAATCATTGAATTTGAAGAGCGCAAGTGAAGGTTCTGCTACCTTTGTGAGTACCCGAATGGCTACGTTTACATCCAGTCAAATAAGCCGTTTCTGACCAGAATATTAGCAATAACCCAGTTGCACACGGCCATGTAAATACCAATAACCCAATTTAAAACCCGAATATTACCCCTTTTACTCCATTTCTAACCTGAATATTTGATCATGTAGACGGTGATTGGGATCTCTCCATCAAAAGGAACATGAATTTGTCTTCTGCGCATGTTCTATTGGCAAGGAATCTTGGGCTTTTGAGTCCAGGAACTATGGCCAAACGCAAGAGCAACAGCACGCCACACTTTTGGGTTATTCCCAATGTTTCAGTAACCGGAATATGTATCTTAACCCCCAATATTGACTGCATGTAAACGTGATAAGTTCTCAAATGCATCAGTAACTGTGAGTGGTCCTTCTCTACCATGTATAGCAGCTCAGCAGAAGAAGAAGCCTGACAGGAGACCAGCAGAGTGTGTCCTTGTAAAATTACACCGCTCACCCAAATACCTCTGACGTGTTCTCAGCAGCACACCGACACATGTTGATGAGCTCACATGTTCACACACTTCTACTCGCCTCGACCCTCGTACTCCGTTACTTTCCTGTCGCTCTCGCTGACGCCTCCTCTGTCTTTTTTTCCTTGTTTGTCATTAAGGATCTTTGTGATCAGATGTTTTATGCAGTGTGAATCTTTAGGTGTTGTAACACTAGCAGAGGCGGTGGGGGGTTAAATCTGGCGTTTCTAGGAAATCGCAGTCTGACATGTGAAATCCAAGTCACACCTCAGCTGGGAGTAGACTTGGAACCTGAGCCACCCCTCCCTCCAACAGACACACACACACACACACACACACTGAAGGAGATGTTTAAGGGTGCTGATGTGTTGTTGCCTCCTGAGTGGCTTTGCGTCGTAAACCTGAATGAGTGTGTGTTGGACGTGTAACCGTTGCACACACTCTCAGGTGACCTACTCTCACTAACCGGAGGCATCTTACTCTCAGAAATGAGACCCTACCAGCTCACACACACTTGTTGTCATCGGGTTCTTAGCATTGAAGGGTGCAAGGACCTGATCCTTCCCCTGGGCAATTATTAGTTTGCAGATAAATCATGTTGAGACTTTTGCAGCTGTCCGATGCAGTTGGCGCTTCGCTCGGCCCGTCCTGTGGGCAGACGATGGACTGCTTGTACTGGTTTTGGTCCAGTTTCTCTGTGAGCTTCCGTTGCATTGATGTCTTTTGAGGTCCTCAGGGACGTCCGTGACCGTCAGTAGGGTCAATGTTAGGGGCGTCCTGATACAACTTTTTCACTTCTGATACAATACCGATATTGCAGCCTTGAGTACTGGCCGATACCGATATCGATCCGATAGGCAGCAAGAATCATACTTACTTTACTTTTATTACTTATCTTGTAGTATAGAATGTTAGAAAAGGCTTGATCAAGTGATATCACTCAAACAGAGAACAATAGTCAGCAACAGTAGCTATGAGGAAGACTGACCTATTTACTATTAACCAATAGCTTACATACAGAACATTGTCTGATTGATATCGGAGATTTTAGATGCAGGCCGATATAATCCGATACTGCTGATATCGGACCAATATCCAATATCAATATTGGATCAGGACACCCCTTGCAAACTTATTCCAACACCCACAATCAGGTCATATCTGCAGAACGGAAGGTCACATAACATTAGAGTCAAGCTCGTTCCGTTCGTGGTACCCAAAAACCTATAGGACGGATCTGGTTCCATGTCTCTACAACGTTGACCTTCCAAAAGTAGGTTGGAGAAATCCAAGACCTAGTTTGGGAATGAGGGTTTGTTGTTGACTGACATTGCTCTTGACCTAAAAAGAACTTGAGGTTTTCAGAGGTGAAGAACATTTGGGTTTCTACAAGCTTTTGCCTCAGATATGGAGTATGATGATTTCAACATTACATTTACCCTCCTTTTTTTAGTTTCAGTTTTTGTGTGTGTGTTATCACTGAGCGGCGCACAGTCACTGGTGGTCAACCTGCAAACACTCACTCATTTCGCTTTCACCTCAGTGTGAAGTTTCCACTGCTGGAGTTCCCACTCTTTTACTCACATCTGTCCTTCATAAATCATTAAAGTGTTTTTTCACTGAGCAGAGCTGTTACACATGTACAAAAAACACATCACCTTTACAGATAATGCCTCGTAAGTTAAACACCCGTATTAAAATCAGGTCCTCTCTGGATCCGTGCCAGGAAGGTCCGTCTCAAATGGGATCCTTTCCATCATTTGTCAGTCAGATATTCTGCACCCGTCGGAGACAAAATCCTCTTTAGTGGACACACTCTGACAGAGACGAATAGCTCTACTTGATGACACTGCAGCTGTCTGTATCAGTGGCTGCATGTTGCTCCATATCGGCAGAGTATCCATATTTCATGTCAATTTTAATCACCTGGAACCAAAAGAGGGCGTGGTTTGAAAAAATACTGGAATTACCCCTCAAGGTTGGATTCGGAAAAACAACATAGTGAACTTTTCTCATTCTTTATAATTAACTACTCTCAAAATCTATACCGTGGAACAAAGTGACCCCTTGTTCTCCTCCACAACATAACAATATATCTGACAACTTATGTGGCGTTTTCAATGGGAGTACACGCGTGTTATCACAGGAGAGGGCGTGTGTTTGGATCTCAGCCTCTAAAACATCTCCAAAGGATGTGATTCCGCTTTGATTTATTTGTGCCTCCTCCCAGTTCTCAAAGCTCTGCGATGAGCTAAGGAGGAATGAATGACCTGAACTGACTCCCACTTTGAAATATGTTGGGTTATTACTATTAGCAGTTAAACACACACCTGACATCTGCTTTTGTTGATGTTCCTGGATTTACTAAATACTGAACTACTGGTGAACTGTTGGCGCACTTCCTATTTTTTGCATCCCCTTTTCTAAACAGTATTTTTGTAATGATGCATCAACCGTGTATGTTGGTTTAGGTACAAGAGCTTTCGGCTTTCGGGGGTCTCCAGCACCCACTGAAAGTATCGACCTTAATTGTAAAAGAGAGCTGTGAACATACGACACTGAGTAAGCGAACACTTGGGGTTTTTGAAGTGATACTTTTCAGAGATAAATGAGGTGTAAAGCCGATTTAAAAAAAGAAAGAAAAATGACGATTAGGCGGAATGTGGAAGGAAAGCGTAAGTTCACTCATTAAGCAACACAAAGATGGTTCTTGTTTCTGCAGAAAGCGGAAAGGAAGTTTTTGTTAGGAGGTCCAAGGTCAACTTCAGATGTAAGAGACCCGGCAAAAGAAAAAAGTGTAAAAGGTCAAGTTTAAAACCTGAGAATCACAAAGAGGTTTAACATTTAACAAGCTGGAGGTTCAGCTGTGCAGGTCAAGTTCATGTTTAACAGTTTACAAGACGAGAACAGATGGAGGAGCCGAACTGAGCGGAAAAGCTGCGAAAAGGAGAAAAAAGTGACAGAAATGAGTTGAGTCGTCTTGATTGATACATAAAGTTGTGACACATCTCTGAACAAAACGTCAAAACAATGATTCACTGTTGCTCTATTTAATTATTCAGTTTCGGGATTTGACATACACGCTATGACTGAGAACTGAGGGCTGTTTCAGACAAACCTCGCTAATCGGGCCAGAAGTCAGAGGAGTGACAGCAAAGATGCAGCAGTGACACAGAAAAAGACTTCTGATGTCTCGAGTCGTTTACACGCAGTCATACTTTCACCTCATCACCGCAGCTTATTCAGATTTTTTTTTTGTAAAGCAGTAATAGGTAGTTTTGACGAGGAGTGGGGACCTCTGCTGGGAGAAGCGGGAATTGCAGAAAAAAAACTGCATTCTGTTCAAGGTAAAATGCTCATATAATTAAAAGAAACAAAACAAAACGGATATAAAATGTAATATAATTTCAACATCATAGTTGTGATTGATCGTCGCCGTGAGTGTCAACATCTGGACACGCAGCAGCTGTGTGCAAAAAAGTTACACTGACCTCCCCTCTTTTTCTCTCTCTCTCCGTCAACATGACCTTTGACCTCCGCCATGATGTCAGCACCGAGTTAGCTGCCATGAGGTCCATAAAGTCCTGCACACTTCTTTTGATCTCCTCTGCTGGTGACAGAGTGCAAAGATAGAACTGGGGAGTGCAGAGTGGAGCTGCTTCTCTCCTCGTTATGAATCAATTAACTGTCAAAACGAGATTATATCATTGCTTATTGTGGCTTTAATCCTCAAACATCTCAGGAAAGGTGTGACGGAGAGAGAGGATTGGCTGAGATGTCCTCAGAAGGATGTATATTTAAATATATATATGTACAAAACTGCATGCACACACACGCACACACACACAGAGCAGCAGCAGGATTTCCCAACAGGATTGCGCAGTGCACACATGTGTGAACATGTGCTGGGTGGACACACACACACACACGCGCGCGGGCACAAGCACAGGCACGCACACACACACATACACATAAACTCACACTCTGACATGAACGTTTTCACAACACCAGAAGCAAAGCAAATATTTGTATATTCAACACACACGCGCGCGCACACACAGCTTATATTTCCTGGAGACTTATCCTGGTTATTCCCAGTCCTTGCCTCAGCGTGAACTTTAACCTGACCTTAAACCACGACTTCACACTGAAATCTAATGATTCATGTTGCGAAAGGGGGTGCGGGCTGGAGTGGGGTGGTGGGGGTGGGGGGTGGGGGGTGGCAGGGGGTGAGCCTCCACAATGCGACTGTGTAATCAGATTTATGCTCCCACATGAGGAATACCTGGTGCACACACTCTCACACACAAACACATGCACACCAAGAAAAAACTCATTTCTCCTGAGGGCGATAAAATCCCCGCAATCATTTTATGGATCTGAAATGAGTTCCATATGAAATAAACAAACTTACAAACAAGCGAAATTTGCTATCATTTTTTTCTCCCGAGAAAAAATGCTTTAGCGGGACACCGCAGTGTAGATTGGATCATATCCATGGCAACGGAGGATATCAAGTGTTTTTTCAGGAGACCTGCTGTGGGTTTGGATGGCTGATCATGTCAGATCGTTTGGGGTTGCTCCTCCCTCAGCATCAACATACCAGCTGCGGCAGCCGTCTGCTTCCTTGGACCAATAACATTTATTTGAAAAGAAAAAAAGATAGAAAAAAGAAATGGTACTCTCTGCAGACCTTCCGCTGCCAGTGTTGCATCTGTTTTGAAACTCATTCCGGGTAACTCAGGTTGTACTGAAGTTGGGTAACAGTTTGAGGTTTGGAGAGAAATCTGCTCTGCCATCACAAAACTCTTTTACAGTCCTTCCCCTGCCAGATGATTTGTGAATTTGGAAAAAACACAGTGGAGGCGTTGGAACGGTCTGAGCCTCTCTCTCTCTTTTTTTTTTTTCTTTCCCAATAAACTGCTGTTGGAGTCATTAATAGCAGAAATAAAATGTCAGTGTAGTGTAGTCTATAATCACATATTCTTGGAGAACACTGCGTTAAACTCGTGCTAAAGCAACAAAAACAATAGTCAGAGGCCCTCAGATCCAGAAAAAGCTGCAGTAGTTCTTTTGCTTTCTTACACATATGATTTTAATGCCTTCTCTGTTTTAATCCCTCACATGTGACTGGTGGCTGCTAATCTATAATCCTGCATTGTCTTTGGGTAACTGGATAATAATAATAATCATCCAGAAGAAATTATGTTCTGCAAAAAGTACCGCTCTGTGTTAAAGGGATAGTTCGGAGTTTTTGACATGAAGTTATATGAGAGCCTCACCATCAGTGTCGTTCATCAGCAGTGACTTTTCCCCCACTGAGTCCCGTGAGCGGAATTCCGGCCCCTTCCGTATCACTGCGCGCACCTTCCCATCAGCTGAAGGAGGAAGGAGGCGGAAGGAGACCGCTGCGCCGCGTCTTCTCTCGCGTCGCAGCGGTCTCCTTCCTAGCATGTGAACGCTGTGCAACAGCTGATGATGGTGTGCACAGTGATACGAAGGGAGGGAAAATAGTGCCTGTTGATTGCGAGTTTGGACTTTTATGCGGCCAAGAATTCCTGATGCATATGGATTACTCTTTTGAACGCATAGTTTTTGAACAAACGGAAACGTCACTGCTGATGAACAACTGATGTTGAGGATCTCATACAACTTCATGTCAAAAAATCCAAACTATCCCTTTAAAGTTTTGTTTCGGATCTACTGTATCTCAAACTATTGTTATTATTATTATTATCATGTGTATTATTATTATCATATTTCCCAGAGGCCAGCAGGCGTTGTCCTGATCCGACTCTGGGAGAACAGCTCTGGAGTCAAGGTGTTTACTGCTGTTCTCACACATATGCACACACACACACACACAAGCTAGTCCCTGTGACCTTCACCGTGAACACACACACACACACACTCACACACATATACGTTATGCATTAACTCGCTGCTCCAGAGTGCTGACACAGATCTGAAACCCACCAGCTGACACTCGCAGCGCTGCTGGCCGCCCCGAAGCGGGTCTGACCACCGGCGGCGACACGTGGAGGTTAAACTCCACCAATCCTGACAGTCAAGGCAAACTGCCCATTAGGTTTGGAGTTGACGGGTCACTTCGGCCTCACAGTGAAACTAAAGGAAGGGGTGAGGACGTCAACAGTGAACATCGTCCACGTTCCATTTTGTCTCTTGAATCACTTTAACCCATAAAAGCTCCTGGGGACGTTTTTGGCCAGACATTTTTTGACCATTTAGAGCAGGGGTCGGCAACCTGCGGCTCCAGAGCCGCATGCGGCTCTTTCATCCTTACACTGCGGCTCCGAGTGGCTTGGGAAATAAAAAAAAAAGAAAAGATGTGCAGCCTTTTGAGTTTGCTGAACAGCACCTCCTACAGGTCCCCTTTTACATTGCGTGCCGAGTTGTATTTTCCCTTCAGTGCAGCCATGTGCAGTTCTCCTCTAAGAAAAACAAAGCAATGCTAAGCATCAGCTAGCTAGTGGGTCAGAGGTTAAGGCCAGCACTTTAGGATGATGTGTTTAAACATGGTAGATGGTTCAAATTCGGTGCTGATCAGCACTGTGACTTTCAAGGGCCTGTCCCAGGGAGAGACTTTAATAGGAGAGTGTGGTCAACACACTGGTCTGGGAGGGGCTTGTTTAGGTATGGTGGTGGGTTCAAATCCCAGCACTCACCAATATTTACCCTTTTCAAGAGCCTGACCCAGGGAGAGAGTTAAATAGGAGAAACAAACCATCCATTGGGATGTTGGTGTAGTGGTTAGCACATTGGTCTGGGAGCGCTGCGTAGCTGTGTTGGGGGGTTCAAATCCCTGCACTGCCTAGTGTTTACTGTTTTCAAGAGCCTGAGCCAGGCAGAGCCTTAAATAGGAGAAACGAAAACATTCAAGACGTCAAGGTGTTGGTAGACTAGTGATCAACACACTGGTGTGAGTGTGGTGTGTCTAGGTATGGTGCTGTGTTCAAATCCCAGCACTGACCACTTTTTACCATTTTCAAGAGTTTGACCCAGGGAGAGACTTAAATAGGAGAAACAAAGCTTTCAAAGCGCTGGGATGTTGGTGTAGTGGTTAGCACATTGGTCTGGGAGTGCTGCGTAGCTGTCGTGGGGGGTTCAAATCCCCACACTGAATACTCTTTACCATTTTGAAGAGCCTGAGCCAGGCAGAGCCTTAAATAGGAGAAACGAAAAGATTCAAGACGTCAAGGTGTTGGTAGACTAGTGATTAACACACTGGTGTGAGTGTGGTGTGTCTAGGTATGGTGCTGTGTTCAAATCCCAGCACTGACCATTATCAAGAGTTTGACACAGGGAGAGACTTAAATAGGAGAAACAAAGGTGTTCAAGACTTTTCTTTACCGTGTTTGTTTAGTGCATTTGATGTATAAAATTTAAAATGTTAGTGCTTTTTTTTTTTTTTT
>CAESWR010002661.1:6432-22689 GCA_903171835.1 Mullus surmuletus
GGGGGGGGGGGGGGCAAATGCGAATGAGCGCCCTTACTTTCCGATCTCTTCCGGAGGGTCCCATTCAACAGGGGAGGGGGCCCCTGTGGTGCGTGGAGGTGGACATATTGTATTTCCATCTACTCCCATGTGTCTTAGTGCCCACTCAATGCCGTTTTCAGGAAAATGGTCTCTCAACAACAACAAAAAAAAGCTTGACCAGTGCTTTTTTAATTTTGTTTCAATTCGATATTGAGCCAACTCCACTGTAAAGCCCCTCCCAACACCTTTAGTTCGACTGATAATACGACTCTGTTCAGTTCAGTTGGCCACACGGTGATGAAAACAACCCAGAGTGGCTGAATTAAACTAAACAAAGCTTCTTTTTTGCTTTTATCCGACTTGATGATTAGAATATCTCAATACCGGTCGACCATCGGAAGGAGGTAAATGGTTCAATTGGCTCAGTTTAGCAAAATTAAAGCATTTGAAAAGTCCCATATTGCCTCAAATGACAAAGTGAAAGCTTTTGAAGCAAAGAAAGTGGGCCGACGTGATTTGTCATTGTGGCGATGACCCCGTCCCTTTCATTTAAAACAGTCAACCACACACACCTCTGACAGCCTCTATATAAGGTCTCCCGAGAAATTAATGGAAAAGTTTGGATCGGCCTGAAAAGTTCATGAGTCCCTGCTTCCCTCGTTCCGAAGCTCTTTCACCGATTTTCATGAAAACCGGCCCGGTCGGATGTTGCGCAAGAGGGGAGCTTTGATTTGATTCACTTCCCTTTGGTCAATGGAAACCAGCCTTGTGGTTTTCGTTTGATCAGGCGAAGCGGAAGTAGCGATTCGTTTCTCCTTGCACGGCGGTGCGGCGGTTCGAAAACTGGCAAAATGTTGCGATCCATTTGCACCAGAAAAATCGTGTGTGTGCGTGTCTGGCTGTGTGTGTGTGTGTGTGTGTTTGCATCACTCAGAAAGCGTTGCCTCAGAAACTGTGCGAATGTGAGTCACGCTTGCACATTTTAAAAATTCAAGGCCGTTTCTTAACAAGCATTTTAAAACTTTTTTCCCCTCCCCTCCCCCCCCCCCCGTCCCCCTCCTCTCTCAGTCCAGTGCAATGCGAGTCTCTCCTCGATGGAGGACGTCGTCGAGTCTCCAGATCCGGCGTCGTCGACGTCGTCTTTTTCCCCGCTGGAGTGCACCTACAGCATCACCGTGTACGCCGGCTACGGCGTGGAGATTCAGGTGATTTGCATCTTTCATGAATCCGCGATGAAATATTTAGGTACCCTTCCTCTTTTTCTCATAGTCGTGTCATGCACCATAAAACGCTTGCTTTGTTTTCCACGCTGGGTTTTACACGAAGTAGGCAACTTAGCTTAATTTGCAAGATTCCCAAAATCGTCTCGCCGATCGTGTGGGCGTGCGCCGTAACCGCGCTGCCAACCATCCCGACTATATTTATTAAACTAATGAGGCAGAAGTTAATTACCTGTTTGTTCGCAAATGATTTGAGCCATTAATTCAGACCATTTCACGCAGCACTAACCATTTATCACGTCTCCTCGTGGCGTCGTCTGTCGGCAGGGCAGGTTTGGTTTTATTTGTTTCCTCTGTTTCCCCCCCCCCAGGTGAGGAAGGTTAATCTGTCTAAGGATGAGTCCCTGACCATCACGGGCCACGGGGGTCCGGGGCCGGAGCTGCTGGCCAATGAGACCCTCATGAGGGAGGGTCAGGTGATCCGCAGCACGACCAATCAGGTGTACATTCACTATCGCAGCCTGCGTCAGACCAACCACGGCGTTTTCAGCCTCCACTATCAAGGTAAATACGCCCGGGGTAGCAGTGAATAATGCTTTTTTTGGTTTGTTTTAAAGGAGAATCTTCTCTTTTATGATGGGGAAGTATTTGCCAACCAGCGAGGCACTTTAGCACGAGTTTATGCCATCCAAGAGGGTAGTTTAGTGTGTTTTTTTCCACCCACGAGGGTAGTTTAGGGCAGTTTAGTGTGCATTCTTGCCATCCAAGAGGGCATTTCATGATATTTTAAGAAGCCAAAAGGGCAGTTTCGTGTGTCTTTTCTGCCCAAGAGGGCAATTGAGTGTGTTTTGCCAACCAGGGGGACGTGGAAGCGGGCATTTTTGGCAACCCAAGAGGGCATTTCATGATATTTTAACCAGCTAAGAGGGCAGTTTAATGTGTATTGCCACCCAGGGGGGCACTTTAGCATGCGTTTTTACATCCAGAGAGGGCACACCACTGGACATAATTCAGATCTTTCCAAAGAGCCGTTTTGTTTCTTTCTTCATGTGTTTCTTTAACTATAAAGCCCTTTCTCAAAACAACCGGTGTCACTCTGCATGCAGCGTGCTTTGCTAATTAAGGGGGTTGGGGTGGAAATTCAGCGGGCAGCTTTGGGAGGAAGATCCCTCTGTAACCATAGATACATATTTTGACTACTGCCACAAGGCCTTCCATGGTCGTCGAGCAATTAGTCTTTGGTTGTTCAATGCACTTTGTAACGGGTGTATCCTGAATTTATATTCAAATATTGACTATATTATTATCCTATTAAATGTGAATTTGGTTTGTGTTTGCCAATAAGCACATTTTACACAGCTTGTTACTTATACATATGATTTACAGTTTGTCTTTGAAATTGTAGCGTCTTCGCTCACGATAAGGCATCGAAGGCGGCTCGCTGATTGAGGGTCTGGCCGCCCACTCCCACTCCTGATTGTCGGTTTTGGATGGCCCTCAATGTGTCAGACCCTCCGCGTGAACGCGCGGACGGAGTGGAAGTAGATAGGGAGAAGGTGTGAGGGCTGGTTTGAGAAAGGCCCCGAGAGTGTTAGAAACCCGTACCAGAACTTTCTTTTTTCTTTTTTTTAACTTCATCTTAGTTCTGCCACCTACAAATCTTCATGTCCGTTTTGCGTAGCTTTTCTGCTGTCCTGCCCGTTCCCCCTCTCCCCCGAGAACGGAGGTGTGACGGTGACGGACATCCACCCCGGAGGTCAGGCCCACTTCCACTGCGACCCGGGATTCCAGGTTCGCGGCCACGAGGTGGCGACCTGCGTCAACACGACCCAGCCGCACTGGAGCACAGCCGAGCCGCAGTGCGTCGGTCGGTACAACCCCCTCACGGTCGAACCTTGACGGGCGGCGGTATTTGAATAATAAAGTCGTTGTTGTTTTTCCAGCCGTGTCTTGCGGAGGGTGGATTCGCAACGCGACGGTGGGCCGGATCCTGTCTCCACCCCCTCCGTCCGTCAGCAACCACAGCAACGGCAATAACCTGAGCTGCCACTGGTTGATAGAGGCCAAAGAGGGACACAGGCTCCACCTGCACTTTGAGAGGATCGCTCTGGACGAAGACGACGATAAGTGAGTGTGTGTTTCCCACTCTTCTGTGTCGCACGGAATCTAATTTGATTGTGGTTTTGAGGCTCAGAGAGACATTAATTACAAGCATGCCAAATGCACAATTACGACTGTCCCTTTTCATTTGACAACTGTGCTGGTTTTGGCCCTATTCAAACATTAGTCTTCCCTTTCATTTTTTTTCAATCCCGATCCTCTGTTGTTTTATTCACTGATTGTTTAAAAAATGTTATTTCTGATTTTGACCGGTAATTGAAAAAAAATTCAATCAAAAATTCAATCCTGCTTCCCCCCACATAATGCAAATCCTACCATCTCCAACTTTATAATGAAAAGTAAACTCAGGAACCTAATCGGGTGGCTCACAATTTCCTCGAAATTGCACTTAAAGCAACACTATGCAACTTTTCTGAGCAGCTGTCGCCTCTGCTGCCAAGAAAGGTGATTGCAAGGCGAAGGTGCACGATACTCTGCTGATGTCTGAGAGGAAAAGCCACCAAAGTAGCAAAGTAACAGATTTTAATGTTGAATTTCCAAGATAGTGCCATTAAGAAATACTCAAATATGATTAGGATTGAGTTCCGAATCACTAACTTATACTTCTTATCAACACTACACCGCATCTGCCCTTAGAAATACTACTACTATTGCATGCAGTATGTATACGTTTGGGACATACTACTCCTGTGACTGCACGCTGAGGATTGTGGGTCAGAATAGCCCGGGAAGCATGCTGGCTTGCATATGGCAAAATCCACCCAGAAATAGTATCCTGGTTCTTTCAGTGTACTGCATTTTACATAGTACATATTCTTCTTCTAGAATACTGAGTAGTGGGGTATTATGCGATTTGGAATGCAGCCTCGATTGTTTGTTTTTTTGTTTGTTTGTTTGTTTGTTTTTTAAACATAGGCAGGAGCACCTTAGCTTTCCATCAATATACCGCCCCCTGTTGGTCACGAGTGTTTTGAAGGGTTCTTCAATAGTTTCCCATATTTGTACGCTCATCCTTTTTTTGGTTTGCTCCCGTCAGGTTATTAGTGCGCAGCGGCAACAGCTCCTTGTCCACGCCGCTCTTCGACTCCGACCTGGACGACGTTCCGGAGCGCGGCTTGCTGAGCGAGAGCTCCTCGCTGTACCTGGAGCTCACCGCCGACTCGTCCTCCATACCTCTGCTCCTGGCGCTGCGATATGAGGGTGAGCAGAGAGAGACTGTGGGAAATTCTAACTATGTCTTTTTACATCCGTGTTGCAACTTTCCACACTCAGAAAGGCACAAATCTCAGCCAGAATGACCACGAGGTTACATTTCTACTTTACTTCTAGCCTTGTAAACTACACAAATGGAGGAAGGAGCATAGATGTATAATACATTTATATATTACTATACACTCATTCTTATGTGTATTAATAAATACTGCATATCTACAGGGAGTACAGTTTATTAGTCTGCAGTATTTTAAAAGTAGTGCTTTTTATTTGTTCGCCGTGCTTAGAAAAGCTGTGATAAGCTCACACTGCCCACGCTTGAGCGGGATTTATTTTAGATTTTCTGAGATGCGTGCTGTGGAACCTTTTTTAACGGCTTACGCTGGAGCTTTTTTTCTAGCCAGGAAGGGCCGGAGGTTTTGGGTCACCCCTGGTGAAAAGCTATGCTGCTTCCTTCTCAGGGAAAAAGATGGTGGTGGGAGGGGGGGGGGGTGCTCGACTTTGTCAATCACGGGAACAACAAACGCATCTGCCTCGCAACAGAGGAACACTGCTGCACACAAACAAACACAGTGTTATATTTTATTCTTTTTAGCTTTCGACGACGAGCACTGCTGGGAACCCTACATGCCTCATGGAAATTTCAGCAGCAGTGACATCACATATCAGCTGGGCACCACCGTCACCTTCAACTGCTCCCCGGGCTTCGTCATGGAGCAGGGGTCCGGCACCATCGAGTGTGTCGACCCCAGCAACCCCCACTGGAATGACAGCGAGCCCGTGTGCAAAGGTACAAGCCAAATCCAGTGATATATCACTATTTATGTTTGACAAAATCAAATCATTCCATATCCATCGTCCCTTTTTTTTTGTTTTTTTGTTTTGTTTTCTGAATTTCATTTTCATTCCATTGTGCTGAGACGGGCGCTCGCGGCATCAAGATGTTGTCGCCACAGCCCGGCTGACTGTGTCATCTGCTGATCTGTCGGCATGCTGTGAAAACTGAGAGCAACAGACAGACTGTGGCGGATACTGAACTGGCAGCGACGCAGCGCCGGGGGGTCACCGAGGGGGCCGAAAACACAGGTGTTGTGATTTCAGTCGCGGAGAGGTGTGTGTGTGTGTGTGTGTGTGCCAGGTGTGTACGGGAAGCTGTCGGAAGCTACGGGGTTTCGCAAAGAATTTTCATTCTTGTCAAGGTCCCATCTGTTTGGGTTTTTATTTTATTTATTTCATTCTATGTTTTTAAATTAAGCTGTTTAATCCTGCTCTTCAGCTGTTTTTTTTTTTCCGTTTCCATCCCTTGTTAGAAAAATGCCTCTCGCTCGTCTGCCTTCCATAGCCGCAGATTGCGGCGCTGTCCGTGGTGCTGAAGCAGACACGCTTGCAAACGAGGCTTTTCTCTTCCACGCTCTCCGTTTTGTTTTGCTCGTTTGTTGTGGGTTTTTTTTGTTGTTTTTTTTCCCCCTGTCACGCCTCACTGTAGTAGAAGTAATGAGGTAACAGTGTCGCAGCGGTCGTTCTTCATTAAGTGATCCGGCGGAGACGATAAGGCGGAGATCTTTGCCGCTGCTGTTTTGATTTATTTATCCCTTCTGTTCGATTCTTTGTTATGCCGTGAATTTATCAGTTCTTCTCTCCATCCATTAACACTTCATTTCCTTTCATTCTCTTTTCTGTTGTCGCACCCCTCCCACCCCTGCTCATCAGTGCCTCCCCTTACCTTTTTCTACTATCTTTTTTTATATATTTTTTTTATGCCGCATCAGCCCTTTGCGGCGGGGAGCTGACGGAGCCCTCGGGTACCATCCTGTCTCCTGATTGGCCCCAAAGCTACTCCAAGGGTCTCGACTGCGTGTGGCAGATCCACGGCAACGAGGAGAAGCGCATCGAACTCGACGTCCATATGTGAGTTCTCCTGCTTTGCCATTTTTTCATGCGACGGGGCTCGGACCAAACTGAGAAACCAAAGTACACGTCAGATGGCTTTTTCGCTCCCAGATTATTTTGGCTCATTGCTTGTACAGTGGGAAGTAGATATGCGTCACCTGGACATGAAGTGCAGTATCTGAATAGCAAATTCCTGCCTGTTGCCTTATTTATATCACATCCAAACCTAAAATAGAGTAACACCGTGTATCCATCTTCAAAGGTGTTGCTTCTATTTATTTTTTTTGTTTTTGTGAAGCTGAAATTTTTCTTACTGTAGCCGTGGGAGGATGACGACTACATACACAGAAAACGGGGCGCTGGAAATGTAGTTTGGCAACCCAATTTGTATCTGTAGGAGTGCATTTTTAACATTTTTTGGGTTTATTTTGCTGTGTTTTTTTCCCACCCACCTCCAATCGGTTAAGTATATAGTGTAGAATAATCTTGTAGCGACACATAATAGCCTAACACACTCCCATGCACATTTAAATTGCATCTGTAAAGTGTCTCAATGTGGTTTTTGTACATTTCAATTGTAACATGTTTATCAAATGTAAAAGCGAAATGAATGACAGAGCGCCTTTACATAATCAGCTGTCTCCTTCGCTTTGCCGCTCAGTGCTGTGCACAGAATAATAAAATGCATCAGGTGGGTGGGTTGCTTGTCTTATAAAAAGAAGAAGAAAAAAAAATTCTCCTCTTTTTTTTCGCTCTTCAACCTTCTCACAGTTTAAACATCCGCCACACTGACGTGCTGACCGTTTTCGACGGGCGCGACCTCATGTCCCACGTGATCGGACAGTACCTTGGGTCCAAAGAGCGCTTCCAGGTCGTGTCCGGGGGGTCAGAGGTCACCATTCAGTTCCAGAGTGATCCGGACGATTCCAGTTTCATCCTCAGTCAGGGATTCCTCATCCATTATCGCGGTAGGCATGCGCCGAAGGTGACGTCTCAACAGGGGGTCCGCTGCTACAAAAGGGCCGATGGTGAACATTTTCATGTCTTCTATTGATTTCCTGCAGAGGTTGAGCCAAATGACACCTGCCCTACCCTCCCCCAAATTGAGTTTGGATGGATCAGCTCCTCCCACTCCTCCCCCGTGAGAGGCAGCGTGCTGACCTATCAGTGCCAGCCAGGATACGACATCAGCGGCTCTGACATCATCACCTGCCAGTGGGACCTCTCCTGGAGCAGCCCCCCACCCACGTGTGCTAAAGGTAGGCCTGTCACGAGAACAGATTTCGCTGGACAATATATAGTCCCACAAATCAACATTATTTTGAGATCATTTTTTTAGCTGATGTAATGACAATATGGCGGAAGAATGCAAGTACACCCTTTAAAAAGCAATAAACTATCATTTCTCAAGAGTATTTAGCATTGTAATTGGAACGTCAAGAACTTTTCAGGGGGCTCACTGTGTGTGTATGTTAGCTTCCCCGCCTCCCCCCAATGACACAAAGATAGTGGACGACTGACAGGAGGGCTCACTCCATGCATTCCACTATGGAAACAATGCGTGAACCCTCTTGACATCCAGCTTGCTTGGTAGCGTGAGACGAGGGAAACAAAAACACATGCACATGGCGATATATTGAGGCCGGCAAAATTATCAGGTTCAAGGGAAACGTCACTCTAGATCAACTCGCTGCTCTCTGAAATGACATTAAGATAAGATGTAAAGATCTTGTTTTTAGATGTGTCACTTTGTCCCCTGCAGTCCAGCAGTGTCCCGATCCCGGCGAGGTGGTGAACGGCGCTCGCTCTGTTCGCCCCGAGGCCGGCTTTGCGGTCGGAACGGTCGTGCGTTTCTCCTGTAACCAGGGTTACCAGCTGGAGGGTCCCAGCCAGATCTCCTGCCACGGGCGCGACACCGGCACCCCCAAATGGAGCGACCGCAGCCCGAAGTGTGTGTGTAAGTCCCCCCCCCCACCCTGCTGCCATCTCTCGCCTTTTACCTGTTCACCACATGCTCAGACGCCTCATGACTGTCCTCTGCGTGGGTTTCTTTTGGGAACAGTAAAATATGACCCCTGCCCGAACCCCGGCGTCCCTGACAACGGCTACCAGACCTTGTACAAGCACAGCTACCAAGCGGGGGAAACTCTGCGGTTCTTCTGTTACGAGGGCTATGAGCTCATCGGTGAGGTCATGATCAGCTGCGTGCCGGGCCATCCGTCCCAGTGGAACAGCCCGCCGCCTTTTTGCAAAGGTAACGCTGATCCTCGCTGCTCTTGATCCACTTCTCCAACAAAGAACAGCGTTTGTTTGTTTGGTTAGACTCCTGCCGCTCCTTTTTTGAAACATAACGATCGTGCTTGGGTGTTTTATCGTACAAATCTCGTTTCTTCTATCTTCTTCTTAGTGGCGTATGAGGAGCTCCTGGACGATCACAAATTAGAAGGTAATTTATTTTTTCTCCCTTTCTTCTGCTTTCTAGTCAACCAAGGCCAGGGTTTAGAATTAAAACTCTCCACTCGCCAAATCCCCGTAAAAATATGTTTTGTTAGCGAGTAAAGTAATTTGTCACTTGCAATTGGCGAGTTAGTGGAAAATGCAGACACTGCTTTATAATTGCATTTGCATTTCGAATTTCAAATTTGTCCCTCGCTGTTCATCGTCATTCGACATTCGTCAGACAGAAGAAAAAGAAATGTATTGGAAATAAATGTTATGATTCTTTTAACACTATCTGAAACCTTCACATATGTCGTTCCTTGCAAAAAAAAAACTGTGGGCAATTAGTAATTATCTTTATACTGTTCAGCGTTTCCAGAAAAACAGTTAGTTAAGGTTGTGATTATGAACAGTTCAGTGGCCGGTAAAAACATATTATGGCTGGTAAAAGGTAATTTTATACCCTGACTAGGGCGATTAGACACAAAGCACAAGTGTTTATTTGCATATGGGGTTTATATTTCAAATGTTGGCATCATCTAGTGGTGCTAACAAGAACAACACTATTGTAGTCGCAACATGATGTATTTTACATTCAAGCACTCAGGTGATAGAGATAGAAGTTACAATGCACTTAAGAACATTTTGAAATTGTACCAAGGCCAAATTTGCCAGGATATCTAAAGATTTATTGAGTGAAAGCGCTTTCATATAAAAAAAGTAATGTCGTTGACTGTGTTCCAGTGTCCCAGTCGTTCGAGCCATCCCATCAGATCCTGAGCGAGAACATCGCTCTCGCAATAATTCTGCCGATCATACTGGTGATCCTGCTCATTGGAGGAATTTACATGTACTATACAAAGTGAGTGAGCATGACTAAGTAACTTACAGGACATTTGATACATTTGTGCATTTTTTCTTTTTCCACACCGCAAGAGTCCCTAAAAAAATCAAACGTGGTGCATCTCGACTTCACTGTCATGTCTGAATGATTGCATTTGGGTTGGTTTTTTTCTCATCCGCAGCATTTGCAGACTAGAATGGAAGCCACTCTTCTGGAAGTCTCTTTCTCACACACACTCCTACAGCCCCATCACAGTTGAGTCTGACTTCAACAACCCTCTTTATGAGGCAGGGGTGAGTATCAGTTTACTTCTGTCACTTCACATACATTTTAAATGAAAGGTGATGTCACGGCTGCATAGATTGTAAGCTTTTGGGTATTTTTATTCGTAGCTTGCCTAATTTTTGACTGACTTTCTCACTTTGATCACAGGACACAAGGGAGTATGAGGTATCTATTTAAAGGAGAAGATCGCTCGGTGAGCATAAAAAAACCACAGCAAAGATTACATTCTTTTCGATGGCAAATTGTTTAGTATTTAAAGGCCTCACTCCCCTAATTTCTTTCTTTTTTTCTTTTTTTTTATCATTCTTCTTTTGAAACATTGGTGTATATCTGGTTTATCTATTGTGGAAGTGCTTTGTTTTGATTTGTTGCTCTGATTTGGTCATCGGCCAAAAATGGGTCCTACTCCACAGTCCGGCTTTCTGTATCATTAGGACTGGTGCCTTATGAGGGGTAAGAAATTAACAACTGATAAAAAAAAAAAATTGTGGGAGGTTTAAGAAAATGAAAGGGGAAGGGTGACGGGAAGTTGATTTATATATATTGATTAAATTATAAAGAGGCCAAAATGTTAGAGAAATTAGCAAGATGTTGTTTGTAACAATCAAAAGCTACAGTCATGAGCATAGAGTACACAAGGAATGTTCTTTTCTTTATTTGTTGTGTGGCTCATGTCCCATAAATGGAGAAACATACTTTGATTTTCATCATGAGATTTCTCTTCCTCACAATGTTTCCGTGTAACACTACACACACACACATACACATACACAAACACGAATTGAATGTAAATATCAGACTTAATATTAACTGAGGTTGATATATATATCTATAAATATACTAAATTATATATATAAGCCTCATATATACACTTATACATGGTGGCAGGAGGTTATATATTTTCATTATATATATAATGAAAATTCAGTGCCAAAATATAATGTTAAATAATTTAATGTCCCTAAGTGTTTCATCTGTTGTTGCAATAGTGTTTACAAAGGCAGTGTTTATTTTATTCTTTGCTGTTTCTGGAGTGCATTGCCACCCAGCGTCACATGACATGTAAGAAAAGGTGAGGGACATGAATGTCATAATGCTTATAGCATGCACTGATTGTAAATTATATTGCTTCTGCTCAATCTTGCCATTATCATTATAGTTATTGACCGTTACCATTGTTATCAGATTTGATGTTGTATGCACTATGTTGATGAAAAATTACAAACTTGGCTGCTTGCTGTGATGCATTACTATGTATTTATTTACAACTGATTGTTTGAACGGTGAATGTAAACTCATTCACTGTGACAAATGAGGGATCTTGGAGACTGTTGCTTTGTAGACTTAATTCTTATCATTAGTAGCATTTCTTTGCTTCATATATGAATACACTCTTTTGAAGGCAGTAAATAATTTGCTGAACTGGAAATAAAGTCTCTGTTGAATGGTGAAGAATTGTTGATGTGTTCTTTTCACTTTTACTCAATAAGGCTTCATACTTATATTTATGTACAACCACAACTGTGAAGCTCATCCAACAGCACCCACAGGACGAGTAAATGCATTTTCTCGAAATATGACAGATGTGTGTCTCTAATGGCAAATCACCAAGAATAGCCATTTGGGAAAATAGTAGATCTAGCAGTCTCTATTCATACTATTAAAAAAACTCAAATGTGCTGTGAATTTCTTTTTTTAATAACCATAATAATATCGTATGTAATAAATACGATTGAAAACTGTGATTATATATGACATTCATTGGTAACAAATAGATTGCAGTTCACCGTGATAACCACAGGAGGGCAGTGTACACCTGATATTTAAATATATCTCTTCCTTGACGCATGTATAATCAGAAAATCGGAATAACAGATATCAATATTGATTTGGTAATGACACACACTTCAGTTTTTGAAGTGTACATTACAAGAGGTCGATTTTTACTCCAGCAATCGACTAAATGTGTTCTGTTTTCAGATTTGCACGTAAAATCCTACTTCAAAGGGTGGCAGTGTTCCACATCCCATGATGCCTTTCGAATCTGTTTTGGAAGTAGAAGAAGAAAGCGGCGGAAGTAGATGCGCTACTTTCGTTTCCGAGTGACCTATTTAGCTTCTCGCCTCCTCGCCAGTCACCGATCTTCACGTCAAACAATGCTCTCCGGCCCGCCGAGGTCGGGCGGTTTGGGATCCTTCGTGGCTGTTTGTTGAGTCGTCGTATCACGAAGCGAAGCAAAAAACAAAAGCTGCGACTGCGCGGAGGCGAGCTAGCCGAGCTGTTGTTAGCCGCCTCAGCTAAGCTAGCTGCTGCTGCCAGTAAAATGAAGTGTCAAACGTTAGCTGCGCCGTGACGAGATTCGTGGTGTTTGAGGCTTTTCCCTCTGACTGGAGCTTTCTGCACCCACTTCTCCAGCTCTCTTGAATGTTCAGATTGGTGAGTACAATGTGGCGACTTGTTATTGTTTTACAGCTTTTTGGACCTTTTAGCCACACGGTTCGTGATGTCACGTAGTCATGATAAACAATATTTCAGCCTGATGATCAGCCTTTCACCTCTTTTCTGTGTATTTTTAATCCAGATCTGCTGGTTTTCATGCATGTTTTGTACTGTTTTCGTGACTATGCATTCTACATTGACATTTCTACATTTAAACAATTTCCCCCTGGGGATCAATAAAGTATTCTGAATCTGAATTTTCTAGGCATGAAGAAGAAATGTGCTTGTATGCTGTGTATTCTTCGTGGTTTATTAGACAAAACGCTGTTTTATCATGTTGTAAGAGGGCTCCTGTGCGCCTTTGTCTTGCAGTCACAGATATACCGTTCATCCCCATGTCTGCTGAGGCGTCAGTTGGCAGTCATGCTGCCAACTCTGCCCAGTCTACAGATTCCCAGCCTTCTTGCCAGAACACAGATGAACACAGAAATCAGGGTTTGCTCGGGAGCAAATACGTCAAGTTAAATGTGGGTGGTTCGCTGCATTATACAACTGTCCAGACATTGAGCAAGGAGGAGAGTCTGTTGCAGAACATATGCAATGGAGGGACAGAGGTGACCATAGACTCGGAAGGTGAGTGGAATTGCTTAAAGCACTGAGGACTGTGCCTTTAATATCTGAGGTTTCTTGCTACGTGCCACTTTTAGCACCTGGCTGCCTTGATAAAATGGTTAGCTCAGACTACCAGTATTTTCTTTTCAAATGGCAAATAACAGGTTTCATAAGAAAGCAAATGGATGAAACTTATTGTCGCTGCTTTCCCAGGCTGGGTCGTTTTGGACAGATGTGGCCGACATTTTGGACTAGTTTTAAACTTCCTGCGAGATGGCTCAGTTCCCCTTCCAGAGGATCACAGAGAACTCGATGAGGTTCTGAAGGAGGCCCAGTATTACAGGGTCCAAGGACTTGTCCAGCATTGCCTCAATGCCATGCAGGTAAATCCACAAAATACACATTTTGAAGGTGCTCACATTATTAAAATGTTCCTTATTGGACTGAAACCAGTACAAAGTAATATCAGGGCAGTTGAACATCACAGCCAACATCAGCCACTAACACAACCATGCTGTCACTTTTCTCTAGATTGGTATCAAAATGATCAAATGCAGGTTTAGTTCGAAGAGGATTTGTATTGTAAATGTAATTTACCCTTTTAGACTGAACAAAACATTTAATATCATCACAATGTTAGTATTTTGAGGTATTTATAATTGTTCAACTGGGTCCTTGTGTCCTGTTTAAGGAAGTTGATTGGACACATGTCAGTGTATGTTCTTCTTATCTCTTCAGAAACAGAAAGATGTATTTGAAAGTGTTTGCCGCATCCCAATGATCACCTCAGCCAAAGAAGAGCAGCGGATGATCGCTACATGTAGAAAGGTAAATTATATTTTATATGAATGAACTGGACCAAGATGAGTGTGTTCAAGAACCAGAGCAGTTATCTGTTTTTACTGTGCATGTATACACAGCTACAGAAATACACAGCACTCTTAGCGAATTTTAAAGGGGATGTATTGCTGTTTCTCGTTTTTCACAGCCAGTGGTGAAGCTGCAGAACAATAGAGGAAACAACAAGTACTCTTATACAAGGTAAAAGATGAAGCCGACAGGGTCTAAAAGAGACGAGCATGAAATTGTCGGTGATTCACCTTCCTCATTTTGCATCTGCGTCGTTAATGCGCCTCTTTGTCTCTCCCTGTGAGCAGCAACTCGGACGACAACCTGCTGAAGAACATTGAGCTGTTCGACAAACTAGTGCTTCGGTTCAATGGTCGCGTCCTCTTTGTCAAAGACGTGCTCGGGGATGAGATCTGCTGCTGGTCGTTTTATGGTGAAGGTCGTAAGATCGCTGAAGTGTGCTGCACGTCCATTGTCTATGCCACGGAGAAGAAACAGACCAAAGTAAGCACAACCTAAGCAGCTTCAGCTTTCATTGAGACACGGTCAGAGTCAAATTTATCAAGTCAAAGGCTCATTAGACAACCAATTACTGCACTGTTTCATGGTCAATAGCAATAGTAAAAACGGTCAATAATATTATCAGTGGCAAACCAAATCATGAAAGTCTTTTTTTTCTTTTAAACAGGTTGAGTTTCCTGAGGCTAGAATCTTTGAGGAAACCCTCAACATACTCATTTATGAGAACAGCCGAGGATCCGGTCCAGGCGGCTTGCACCTTTTAGATTCACGGGGTACGGGTTCGTCGCCCGGCGCTGGCCAGTCGGAGGAGGAGGGCGGCGCTGTGGGAGGGGACAGGCGAGTGAGACGTATCCACGTGAGGAGGCACATAATGCACGACGAAAGAGGGCATGGCCAGCAAACTGTGTACAAGGATTAATAATGTGAAGAAGGAGGAGGCGTGTAAGAATGATTTTTTGTTTTGTATTTCTGTTCTTGTTTTGTTTTTTTTGTCAGAAGCAGAGTGAAAGCGATTCCCTCGATCATAGCAATAGTTGGATTGTGAGTAGTGTCACTGTGGAAGCACTGGGATGAGTGACTGTTGTGTGAGGGGAAAAGGCTTCTGTTTACAGGAAACCCAAGTGAGCGTGTACATTCTTTTAAATAGGAAAATCTGTAAAATAACCTGGGACATGAAACTGGCATAAATGACTCTGCAGTTTGCTTGTTAGTTACCAAACCTCCTGCACGTTACACAGCAGGGCTCGACTGGCCCAACACCCCACTCCCACTCCCACTCCCACCTCCACACTCACGCTCACCCTCACCCCGGCAAGGTGGACTTCATCTGAACTGCAGATGGCTCACTGTTCATTTGGGTGTTAATGATATGCACTGACGGCCTCCTCTGTTTTTGGCTTTTAGGGAAACACCATGTCAGGCTTCATCTGTTCATTCTGTTCAGGTCTTGAAAAACATCTGCTGCCTTCTCTCGAGGTGAACCGAGATGCAGCGTGACGGTGATGAGCAGGGGAAGGTTTTAGCTTAGATAAGTTAACACTGGAATAAAACCGAGTAGCCATTTTAGTGAGGTTGTCTACGACTGAGATTGTTGAGCAGCTCCTTTTCTTTTTTTCTTTTTTTTTCTCCTTAATTTAAATTATTACTGCTGTTGCTTCCAGATGTTTTTTTTTATTAATTAATTTATGAACCTAATTTATTGTTTGGTATTTAACTTTTTTATTGTATGCAATGGCTGTGTTAACCAGTGCTCAAGTGAGACTTTTTTTTTTTTTTAATATGATGCACTCCATTGCACACGTCCGACTTTTAATTTACTTCTGTAAATGACTAAATTGTGAAGTTGTATTTCAGCCTAATTTTAAAAGGGGAACCGCGACCAGTCCACCACTTTTCTGAGCCATGATCTTTCATTTCTCACTTTATGTCTTACACCAAACCACTGAAATTATCTCCAATTACAAAAAGACACCAAACCTGGGTGGTTTGCTTCCCTCAGGGAGATACATATTTTGAATCGTCAACAGATTTGTTGTCACACTGAATAACGAAAGAAAATATTGAGTAAGGACAATATGTTTCTCAGTCCCTTTTTATAAATTTGCGTTGGAGGAACCTTAAAATATGCACTAATATAACTTCCGTCCAAAAGTGGTCAAGAATGTTCTGATTAAATTACTATAAAAATACAACTTTCGCCTCTTTGTCTCATCTTTTTCCCCTTCCTGCCCAATGCATAATAAACTAAATGACGTATTTGTTCCAGAAAAGAACTGTTTAATTATTTCCATTATAATTCATTAT
>CAESWR010002661.1:30170-43797 GCA_903171835.1 Mullus surmuletus
CAGTAGCTCTGCTATTATCGATTTAATACATTTTTTGATGTGATCTATAGGCATATTCACATCCTGTATTTTATTACATCACAGGTGGACCTGACAGAGTGCAAGAATGTCACAGTATTTTTAGCCCCAAGTGTGGTAAGTATACATGAATAGTGTACACAATGTTGTATGTTAAAGTGCGATGGTATAGTTGGATTAATTTTTGCTTTTGTGTCACTAGCTTCCATTATTACAGGAGAAGCTGCAGGCTGAGCTTCCCGATGATGCTTTAGTGATAGCTGGTCGTTTTCCCCTCCCTGACTGGACGCCCTGCAGGACTGAGGGGCAGGGGGTGGACAGAGCCTGGTCCTACAGCATGCAGTCACAAAGACAAGGCACCTCAGCCACAGATGGTGACTTTTGCAACGAACCAAACAAAAAGAAAGAATCCACTTGACTGTGCATTAGAGAATTCTACATCATTAACCGACTTCTGATGAGATGTGAATATCCTTCACTCGACAAGCTGAGGACATTTTAGTAACTGAATTATTTGTACAACATGTACAGTATTGGCCAAAAAACACAGAGTCATGGGCCACTGAAGTGCTGACATGGTTTCAGAACTTGTACTTGAGCAACTCTAACAGGATTTCCTCATCAGGGGCTTCTAATAACATTAAATGAAGGCTGCATTGTTTTTTTAACAAGGGATGCTTTCTTGGTCATGTTCTGTTTTGGATTCTCTTTATTGTCGTAGCACTATAAATGAGGATTTATACAATTATGTATTTATGTCATCTTAGACTCATGGAGTCTAAAATTGGGATGTATGTAGTCAGTGGTGCAACTATCTCTCTACCTAAATAAAAATGAGAGCTGTAATGGTCTGTGCTCTGTCTATGGTTAGAGGTGCTGCTGTTGGTGCCTTTGTGTCAGCAAATTTGGAATGTATTCACATACTCTTTGTGTCAAAGGTGACAGCTCTAGAACCGTACTCTAACACCTGTCCAGCCCCCATGGGGTCTGGTGTGCATAAAGTGCGTCAGTGTAACAACTTCTTTGTGTAAAGTGCATCTTTTGACACAATGAGCCAGATATTAAGAAGTGATGTTTTATTTCATCATTTATATTGCGTATTTTCTATCAAACAGGGTTCTTTTTCAAATAATTTTGAAAGGAAATATTGTTTGCTTGACTTTTCCCCTGTATTCATAAGGACAATTAGCAGAGGAAATTTTCAAAGCTCTTTTCCTGTAAGCGGTTTATCTGATATTATTAAGCAGCTTCAGAAAAACAGTTTGTCATCAACTGATTCTATGTTCAGAAGGTTTCTATACATGATATACGATGCAGGGATAATTAAGGCAAGCAGAATGTTTAGAACTTTTTTTTGTGGACAAAATTGTTTCACTGAAACCTTTGTGAAGGCCATTTATTAAGATTAATGTGCTGTGCAACTACTCATGGAAAGGTTTAGACCATATACTTATTTTTATTTTGTTTTGCATGCTGAATCTCGGCAAGTATTAATGAACTTTCTTTTCCCGTCACAAACTAATCCCAAATATAGAAAATGTAGTGCCCGAACCTCTTCAAGTGTTTACGACATGTAACCCGATATGCTTTAATATCTGCTGAATAGCAGACATCCTTAATTTTTTTTCTTTCCGTTTCTTTCGTTTTAATTCTGTTATCTGTGTCAGCCAGACATATGATATATTTGTGTCTCTATTTCAGCAGCAGGATGCCGTCATGTCGCCACGCTGGTGATGTTCAAACTACATGTGCAATAGTACTTCTACTTGCAGTACTTCTATTTCATGTGCACAATTAAACTCCTTTAATCCTCGCATTTTATTAAGCAGGGGTTTTTTTTTTTAAAGCGTCGTAATTTGAAAGGCTCGACCGGATGTCGGTGCTTTTAATGTTGTGACTGGCGATGTCGGTTGGTTGATCTGCAGCAAAAGAGGAAGTCGCAAACCGAGCCCTGTAAAGCAGCCAGCTACCTCCACTGAGCCGCCCCGAGCTCTGAAAAGAGAACAACACGCACACGCGCAAGAGTTTTAGCGTCTTTTTTAAACAATTTCCTCCGCACTTTGTCTCGGCTGTGCACGTCGGGCCGCGTCGGGAGGCTCCGCGGCGAGGCTGCAGGTCGCGCCGCAGCCTCGGGGAAAGCATGTCTTCGTTTGACAGCTAACCGAGCTAACGAAAAACCGATGTCTTCATCCTCGTAGCGGTGGGGAGAAAAAGCTAGCCATCCGCGTTAGCACCCCGGCTAACCCCCACCAACAGCCGGGTTCGTGCACCAACACAGAGCGGGCTGGAGAGCAAACAAACGGGTCAATGGTTGAGCAAAGTGTAGGAGGGTTGTTGTTGTTGTTTTGAAGCTAGTTGTCGGCGAGGAGCCGAGCACGATGAGCCCCCGCTGCGGCTCCGCTAGCCTGCAGCACCTCAGCTAACGCTAGCTAGCGACTCGGCTAGCGCGCTAACTCGACTCATTACTGCGATTAATCCGCGACGACGTGAGGCGAAGAGAGCATCGGAGGAGGCTAAACATGGTAAGTAGACCCCCCCCCCTTTCCCCCCCTCCCCCCCCCACACACACACACTGTTATTTTCCGCCTTCCCGTCCTTACTTGCTAGCAGCTAACACGGTGCACGAATGTGTCTTATTGCAATAACGTGTGTTGAATCGCAGCTGTGCGCGCGCGTGCGTCGTCGCTTCTGCACATAACGGTTTTTGCGGGCGCACAGGTAGTGGTGGCGGGATGTGACAGCTCCTCTGAGCCATTTCACGGCCGCCAGACGCCCATCTTGCAGAGCTGAATGTTTCCTCCCCGGGGTTTTGCGTGAAGCCTCGGCAAGTTGTGGCTTATTCGAGGAATTTAGACCCGCCTGCGAGCAGGAGCGGCTCTTTAAAAAAAGAGGAGAAAAAAAAGGGGGGCATTTCGGCGTCCTCCAGCCAGATCCCACCACCTGCGGACGTATTTGAAGTGGATTGATTAAATTGCGTCATCCTTTGTGTGTGTGGCACCATCCTGCCAGTCTGATCATCTCGCAGCTGTGCTCCTATTTTTGATGGAATACATGGAAGCAGTTGTGTAATGCCTGCTAACCACCTTCAGATATTTGCAGGAGCGCACAGGGGGGAAATGTCAGAGGCCCACCTGAGCAACCCCCCCCCCCCCCTGCTCAACCAAATGTCTTTAAGTCCTTTAAGGCCTGTATGTTGGAGCACTTGCGCAAGAACGACTGAAGGCTACCTTTTCCCCTTGATTTCTTATCTTGTTTTTGTGGCCTGAACGTGCAAACACAAGATGGTGATGTCATACAGAGGAGTTTTTGCTGGGAGGTGGGGGTTATAAAAAAAGAAAGGGAAAAAAACCACGATTCACAATTTCACATTTGTCCTCTTTTCATTTATTATTCATCAGGCTTCGGAGGAGGCATCGCTGCGTGCGCTGGAGAGCCTGATGACGGAGTTCTTCCACAACTGCACAACCAATGAAAGAAAACGAGAAATTGGTAGGTTTGGCGTTTTTTCTTAAGCCGGCGCAGCATGTTATCTGTCGAACAACAAAATGGTCACACACCCGCGCGCGAAAAAGTAGTCCCTGAAAAGCAACAGCGCTTGTTTTAGTAATAACGTATTAACAGAAAATTATATGGCGGCAGTTTGTATTTCTATCGACTCGCTCTCCTTTTGACAATTCTCACAAAGTCGAAGGTGACAAATTAGCAGGTTCAGTTTCTCAGCAAAGTGTTTTGCTGAGAACAGCTTCACTTCTGTTTTGGTGATTGTGGTTAGAAGCTGAGAATATTGTACTCACTGATCAACATATTCCCCATACTTAGGTAGCTACATTCAGTAGCACTTGCGTACTTTACGTTGGTCTGCGTCTTTTGTCCTTCAAGTTGTCACTTGTCACCGTCGGTCATCACAAGTCTGCCACCTTGGAAATACCCATCACCCACTATTGATCCAGGTCCCGCTGTAGATTCACTAATGAGACCTGCAGGCATTTGCTTACTATTAAGCGTCTTTGCATCCTTTATTCAGTTCCTGTGTGGTGACGCATGACTTTCAGCCCTGTCTGCAAATGAAGTATTACACTGACATGCACCACTTCCTTGTTTGTGTAGAGGAGTTGCTGAATAATTTTGCACAGCAGACTGGAGCGTGGCGCCAGTGCTTGTTCTTCCTCTCCAATACTCGGAATGAATATGTGATGATGTACAGCCTCACAGTATTTGAGGTAAGTACTGTGGGTGGGACATTTTCAGTTCATAGAGAACGGACTAGTGTCTTTTTAACTTTGTCGGGTGGGAAATTCTGATAAGACTCTTTGTTAATGCGGCACTGAAGGAGCTTACTTTATTCCTTATTTACGGTAGCTTTTATTCAGCTAAAGTATCTACTCCATAATAAGTTAATTCAACATAATGGCTGAGCAGGTATTTATGCCGTATCTGTATTTGCATGTTGCAGTAAGATCAACAATTGTGTACAATTCAAAGTTTATCACTTATTTATAACATGTAAAATCACTGAAATCAGACTTTTTCAAAGGCTTCTTATGTTGTTATGATTCATTTCCCTGAGGTAGAGTTTTGACAGGTGTCTCTCTTGGCTTTCAGAACCTGGTCAACAAGATGTGGATCGGTGTTGCGTCGCAAGACAAGATGGAGATTCGCAGCTGTTTGCCAAAACTCTTATTGGCGCAGCATAAATCTGTGCCCTATTTTATCCGTAATAAACTCTGCAAGGTTATCGTGGATATTGGTCGCCAGGACTGGCCGATGTTCTACCACGATTTCTTCACAAACACACTGCAGGTGAGCACGGGGCGTATATCTCCCTGGCAAATGTTTTAGTCCTCAGTTGGACACCTGTCACTTTGATTGATTTGGGGATTCATTTGAAAGCAATTCTTGTTCGTGGTGACAATGTTGCCCTACGTGTTACCCACGTTTGTTCTGAGATGTGTCGACTAAGACACCGATTGTCACTCTGTCATGAATCGCAGCTGATCCAGTCTCCAGCTCTGGCTCCGCTGGGCCTGGTGATGCTGAAAACCACGTCGGAGGAACTGGCCTGCCCTCGAGAGGACTTGAGCGTCGCCAGGAAAGAAGAGCTGCGCAAACTGCTGTTGGATCAGGTTCCGACGGTGCTTGGACTGTTAACAGGTGAGAACGAGCATTAGGCCTTAACAGGTTAAATGGCATTGTATGTAGCATGCCATCATGTCACACCAGGGCTGTTCTCATGTGCTCCATAGCTTGATATACTTCTGGTGTAGAACTGATGCTTGATGATTTTAATGATTTAACGATTGTGCTGCAATCTAACCGTCCTTTCACTCTACACAAGCATGCCATCTGACTTTTTTTTGTCTCAATCAGGGTCAAATAATTCTGCTGTAGCTGCTGTTTGTGGGCACCTGCTCTGACTAGTAGCACATTAGCTGGTTTACCGAAATGAGCCCACATGGTAATTGTGGAGAGAAGAAATAGAGAGCAACACCCTTATAGGCTATGAAGGTTAATCACTGTGTCGCAAAAATCCCCAACCAGCTATATTTTTTGTAGGGACCTTCTCAAAATATCAATATATGAGGCTAACTGGTCTCTTTGACAGGTATTCTTGAAACCTACTGGGACAAGCACAGTATCATCGCTTCTACGCCACCGCCTTCACCCACCTCAGGGGAAAGTTGTAAGTGATTGTTCCTTTTTATATGCAGACATGTGCGAACCGTTCTCTTTTGTTTCTTAACTCAGCTGTAGTTGTTTTAACCAAGCTCTTGTTTGTTTCCTCATCCATCAGTGGAACTGCTGGGCAGCTTATTTCAGGGCAGCCAATACTCGAAGCTGCTGTGCCAGCCCATGGCGGCACTGGATAATGAGAGTCAGCAGCTTTGTTGTCTGGTGCTGGAGTGTTTGGCTCACCTGTTCAGCTGGATCCCTCTGTCCACAAGCATCACGCCCACACTGCTGGCCTCCATCTTCCACTTTGCCCGCTTCGGCTGCGACCTCCGGACAAAGGCCAAGATGGGGGCCTTCATCTCCTCCACCTCCTCGTCCTCCAACGGGCAGCTGAACCCCGGGACAATGCCACCCACGTCGAACGGTGGAGACAGGCTGCACGGACAGCAGAGCGAGGGCAATAAGGTGGACCGCGCCCGGCTCGGCGTGCTCGCCATGACCTGTGTCAACGAACTGGTGTCAAAGAACTGTGTGCCGATGGATTTCGAGGAGTACCTGTTGCGCATGTTCCAGCAGACATTCTTCCTCCTGCAGCGGCTGACGCGGGAGAACAATGCCCACACGGTCAAGAGTCGCCTGCAGGAGCTCGATGAAAGGTTTGCCCTTAAGTTAGCATGAGTGAGTGGCAGCGTTGTGTGTGTAGTCTGCTGCCGGTCATGCTTGAAGACAGGCATAATTAGTGCTCAGAGGTGGTCTTATTCTCAAGGTCCATCCCTCAAAACAGTCTTTGTTTGTTTTTTACTCTGACCCTGTCACATGTGTGTCATGCCGGCCTCTCCAGTCTGTCTCTGGGTACAAAACAAGCTGTTATTTAGCAGTTTTAAAGCAGCTAATATGCAATATTTTCTGAATGAGAGCGGCTGTTTTATTCTTTAATATGCATTTTCTTGGTTTTGGTCATACGTCTGAGAGTTAATATGGATGTACTGCAAAATGTATTCATCCAGTTTCTGTATAGATCAAAGATTGTTGACATGCAAAACAAAAATCAGTCATTAGACTTCATTCTCCCACACTCTTTATGTTGCTATTTGCGGTCACCTTTTGCACATTAGCTGCACGTCCTTTGTCGAGAGGGAAATCTCTATTGGTTAATTCAACTTCCTCTGGCCAAGCGGGCAGCTGTCTTCGCTTGTAATAAATAGAATTGTGACTGACCAGCGTGAACTAAATGCAGCGCCGTCTGTCTGACTGGTCAAGTCAACTCTTTTTATTTTCTCTTCTCTTTCATCCTGCAGCTACTTGGAGAAGTTCACAGATTTCCTGCGCTTGTTTGTCAGTGTTCATTTGAGGCGGATAGAATCCAGTCCTCAGTTTCCCATTGTAGAGTTCCTCGCCCTCCTTTTCAAGTACACCTTCAACCAGGTAATGGGCCACTGCATGTTTACTGTTACGCAAAATACAGCATAGGTCAATCCACTCACCTCTCGTTTTCTTCCAGCCTACACATGAAGGCTACTTTGCCTGTTTGGATATATGGAGTGTGTTTTTGGATTTTCTAACTACCAAAATCAAAAGCAGACTACCTGATAGAGATAGTGTTGTCAATAGGTAAGTTTCTCAAAAAGGCACTCATCCTCTTATTCATATTATTAGTTATCTACTTTGTTTCAAATGTGCTCATTGAATGAAATGTGTCTTTTGTCTAACAGGTACAAAGATGCCTTAGTTCTTCTGTTAAGGGAAGTTCTGAATCGCATCCAGTTCAGATACAATCAGGCTCAGTTAGAGGAGCTGGACGATGAGACCTTGGACGATGATGTAAGAATATTTCGCATGTTGACATTTCAGCAGTCTCTCTTCACACATTCTTTTCGACACAGGAAATGCACAATAAAAGCCTGTTAGATAATCAGCATATTAACCTCTTAATCAACCCTCCCTTGTTACAAAGTGGTGCACATTTTCAATTAAGCATCATCACTGTCTTTCTCTCTCTCTGCTTTTTTGTAACTATAGCAACAGACGGAGTGGCAAAGGTACCTGCGTCAGAGTCTGGAGGTCGTTGCTAAGGTGATGGAGCTGCTACCATCCCATGCGTTCACTACTTTGGTAAGCGATGTCTTAAGAATTTAGAGCTGCACGAATTGTATGCCGGAATTAGTGCAGCTGTGCACAAAGCCCATTGCTTTAGATCAGAGCCCTCATAATAGCAGATTTCACTTCACCGTTTTTGTGGGCAGAAAATGTCACGATAACGATATCACAATATCAACAAAGGTTTAATAATAATGGTACAATCGGTGAAATTGATTTTTAGCTTTATTTATGTTTTTTTTTTTTTACAATCAAAATATCTGTCTTCAGGTGGTATAAAGACTATTTGAAAATGGTCACTGTACAACTGCATCCACAAAGTGCAGGTACACTCACAATAGATCAACAGATGAACTGATAAACAGAGGATCAACACACAGTTTCAAGTGGAACTGATCATTTACGCAATATTATCATATGCACATTTTTAATGCAATATTGAAATTTAATTTTTGAATACTACAATTATCATCAACATCGGCTTAGCGCGACAGCCCTACTTTAGATATTAAACGCATGGATGCAACCCAACTCGGCAGAACCGCCTCCCCTGACGTAGCCTGAAATGGATGTGGAGCTACACCCGCGAAGCTCAGATGATTTCAACTTTGACCTTTGCAGCCGCCAACCTTTCAAAGCTCTGCCAGTGAGCTGTCAGAGGCGACACATGCAGACAGAGTGCAGTTGGAGAGAAAAACCACAAACTGCACGGCGCCATGTCAAGAGGCAATCTCAGCAGGAAGAGCGATTGTGACGTGTTGTCTGCAGTGAAATGTGTCTCCCTGGTGTGAATAGCCATGTGCTGTCGTTCACAAACTCGCTCAGACATACGCTCTAGTTAGAGCGTAATGTTAATGTATGTTAACCAGGTCAGGAAGTGATTGGCTTTATGTGAATGTGACGTGAAGCGCCACACGCCTAGCAACACTGGGTGACAGGAAACCAGAGAAAACCACCTTCTACATTAAGCACACGGTTGTTGGTTCACAGGGGTTCGCTGGTGTTAACCATGATCATCCATTTCAATGGAATAAATTATCAGCTGGCCGTTTGCAGTATGACGGTTATGTAAAGCACAGCTGTACACACTAATATTAGCTGGTGGCTACCAATAATTCCGCCTGTTGTTTCCCTGCTTTTATAAGTCCAAACATGAGGCCTTGACAGTAAGAGTGTGTGCTTGCAGTTATTGTGAGTTTGTGTTGTACATTAACAGGACACGCATACTGTATGCAAAGTCTATGCATTACAGTGTGTAGGAAAATGCTGTCTTGTGTGAACACAGATTTGTAGCGTATTCAGGAGCTCAGGTTAATTAACGTTCTTGTCGGTTTTCCCTCCTGCTACGCTTTTTGAGTGTGTGCTCCTCCTAAGGACACATCTTTAATCTCTGCTTGCTTTCGTTTTTCCCTCAAGTTTCCGGTCCTTCAGGAGAATTTAGACGTGTACCTGGGGCTTCAGCAGTTCATCGTCACAACCAGCACAAGTAAGAAATCTAATCCTTTTGTTTGTTTGTTTCAGTGTCTTTCCGCCTCATCTACGTCTTTTTCTGTGGTTGTAACTCATCAACTATAAAATGGTTCTCTTTAGGTCGGAGGCTCAATATCACAGCAGAGAATGACTGCAGACGACTTCACTGTTCTCTCAGGGACCTGAGCTCCCTCCTTCAGGCTGTTGGACGCCTGGCAGAGCATTTCATAGGGGAGGTTTTTGCCGCACGTTTCAACGATGCCCTCGCAGTGGTGGAGAGGTCTGTTTTCCAGTATAACTTTTTTTCTTTTTTGGTAAGCTGGTGTATTTCCCCCGTTTTAAGGAGTGGAATGTTCTCAATTTGTCCAGGTTGGTTGAAGTGACCTGCTATGGCTCCCAAACCAGCCTGTACGACCTGGAGACCGCCGTGCCTTCCGTGCTCAAGCCGGACCTCATCGATGTGTGAGTTTTTGCAATTTTAATGGAAGCCCCCCCGCAATGTCGTACTGTTCAGGAAGAATGTGAAATACCGCCATGGTCACAAACGGAAAGCCCAAATGAGGACAGATTCGGGTGCAAATTCAAATTCAATTTTATTTATATGGCACTTTTCGTATACAATTGCACTTCAAAGTGCCTCACAGAGGCTAAAAACAACAATTGAAAATAAAACCCAACCCTCCCACCCACGCACACAAACGTACACACATGCAACAGATACACACACACAAGCAGTGCAGTGTCATCTGTCATCAGAGCGTGTCAAACACATTTGAGTTCACGCTCTCCATATCATCCGACAGTCACTTACAAAAAACGTATAACTTACTTGCTAACGTATAAGAATAAACTGAATTGTCCCGCCGCTGTGGAAATCACTTTGGCCTTTATTTAGACCCAGTGTTACCGTGAAGTTCTTATCTTGGCCATTAATACACCAAAAGCACATTAAGATCTGAATGATGACTTATTATTACATGAAATTTGAGCAGTTCTAGAAGCCTGTGGATACTCTAAATGCAACGCTTAGTTTGCAATGTTATGATTTCTGTTCTCAAAATTGCAATCAGGTGAGGCCTGCCATGTTGACTGTCGCTTCACGTTGGTCAAAAACATCCCATTTTATGTTTGCAAATGGAAATTATGTGTGTGTTTATTTGCATATTGAGAAGGGAGATGAGATCCAATCACAGGCGGCCAGGTTAGAAACCAATGTTGGTAGAGCTGTCCACCAGATATCGGACCACAGGGTAGATTTTACTGTTACTTGAGGATCCAGAACTCAAAATAATTAATCAAATAATTTACCATCATAAATGTGCTGCACATTTCCCTTTAAAAAAATAAATAAAAAAAGGTGAATAGAAAATCAGGATACTTTGGCAAGCAAAGGTGTATTAAGAAAAAGAAAATCTGTTTCGTTCAGGCTGTTGCAGTTTGTATTAAGTGTGTGTGTGTGTGTGTGTGTGTGTGTGTGTGTGTGTGTGTGTGTGTGTGTGTGTGTGTGTGTTCACGTGTGTGTTCACGTGTGTGTGGGTGTGTTACAGACATGCACAAGCCCTTGCTGCTTTGCAAGCCTACTCCCATTGGCTGGCACAGTTCTACAGTGAAGTCCACAGTCAGAACCAGAGCCAGTTCATCAACCTCATCACATCTGCAATTGATGCCAGTAGCCCCCTCATCACAGCTAAGGTACCCTACCCAGTATTCGCATTTGATTAGAATATCAATATCATCACCTATCAATCCTCAAAAGAGGCGTTGTCGTCTGCAGCTCACACAGATGATCAAATTGTCATTGAATCATTGTCGAGCAGAGCAGAGTTTGTTTGTTTTTTTTCCCATATTGTTTTTTGTGCTTAGACTCTCGTCTTTATTCACCAGGTACCTGAAAAGTTGCTGCTCTCTTCGTGCCATCTGACGGTTTCCATCACCTCGACGGTCCGACCTGTGTTCCTCGTGACTTTGCCAGCCGTTCAGAACATCTTCAACCTCATCACGGAGAATCAGACTCGCAGACTCCCTCAAGAGGTGCATGTCTGCAGCTTTTTTAGTTTTTTTTTGTTGATTGAGTTAATGATGGATTTGTAATTACCAGTGCTTTTATTTTGAAGGTCTTCCAATTGACACTGGGTAAATCTTAAAAGTCCATTGATCTCTGCATTTGTGTTTCTTTTTTATTCTTCCTGTACGTGCAGGCTCACCTGTTGGTGTGCAGGGCGTTATCCAACATGCTGCTGCTCCCGTGGCCAAATTTACCCGAGAACGAGCAGCAGTGGCAAACCCGCTCTAGCAACCACGCCAGCCTTTTGGCAGCTCTCACCCGGGAATACCGCATTTTGAGAGGGACAGTGAACATCACACCACGGCGCCCTGATCTAGATGCCTGTCAGTATTTATTTTTTACTTTTTTTTAATAATGTAGTTGTTTCACACACTACACATAGACTTACCTGCTCTGTCCTCCTCTAACAGCTGTTTCCATCCATGTTTTTCTTTTTGTTTCATGTGTAGTGAAAGGAGTGATCCAGCAAACCCTGCCTGTGCTCAGAGACATCGTGGACAGTATCTCCGGGGAATCCACCAAATCGCGTCAGATCTGCTACCAGAGTCTTCAGGAGTCGGTCCAAGTGTCCCTTAGCCTTTTCCCAGTTTTCATTCAGCAGCCCGGTCAGTGTCACTTTATCTAAACCATTCCTGAATCCACCAAAATAAATCAAGATTCCAATTTGAATTTTTTCATGCCAGTACTGTTATTGGCTACGTTTACATGCAGTCAAATCCCTTTTCTAACCAGAATATTAGCCATAACCCTGTTGCACGCAGCCATGTAAACACCAATAACCCCTTTGAATAACCGGAATCTGCTCATATTCCGATAAAAAAAATATATATATATATATATATTACCCCTGGGTATATATTACCCCTGGGTTACTCCGCCGATTCACCATCGGGATATCCCCATCAAATGGAACATGAATTTGTGTTCTGTGCATGTTGTATTCGTAATGAATCTTGGGTTAGTACAGGAACTACTTGTAAACATGGCCAAATGCAAAAATAACACCACGCCACACGATTGCAATGACCATGTATGCAGGACTAACCCTGTTTGCTCACGCATGTACACAGCTTATTCCCAGTGTTTCAGTACCTGGAATATGTACCTTAACCTGAATATTGACTGCATGTAAACAGTCATTTATTCAAGTTTTTTGGGGGAGCTATTTTGGCAGATACACACTTAAAGGCCATTCATGAAAGCTTTTTTTGTTTTTTATTTCTCCTTCTCTTCCCAGACGTGACGGATGAGATGTTGGCGTTCTTCTTGACGCTGTTCCAGGCGTTACGAGTCCAAATGGGCGTCGCCTTCACAGGACAGATCATTCACACTTTCCTCAGCATGTTCACCAGGTACGCTGGATCGTTAATAATCGCCGCCACGCTCGCAGTATTGTAGAACTAGACAGTACAAAGAGTTGAAACGTCTCGCTAATGTTGTCTCGCGTTTGTTTGTTTGTTTTTTTCAGGGAACAGCTGGCGGCGAGCATTTTGCAAGAGGGCAGCGCCGGTTGCCGAGTGGTCCAGAAGTTCCTGAAGATCCTGCAGGTGGTGGTGCAGGAGCCTGGTCAAGCTTTCAAGCCCTTCCTACCCAACATCCTCTCTCTGTGCATGGAGCAGGTTTACCCGGTCGTGGCAGAGGTGCGTCGGCGCTCACTTTCTTGAGTTTTGCATATGCGTCCAGGGTTCAATTTGGTTTTACGTCTGCAGGTATTAGCCTAGAATTAGCAAGTGCTGCCATGCAGAAATAATATGAATACCCCCTGGCATAAACATGTGCTGGGAATTCCGTCACTGCAATTAAATACTGGAATCAAAACGATCCAATTTCGCTGTTGACAAACTTTCTGTCCCTTCTGTTTTGATAGCGCTCCTCCCCAGATGTCAAAGCAGAGATGTTTGAGCTGCTATACCAAATACTTCACCAAAACTGGAGGTACTTCTTCAAAACTTCCGTCTTAACGAGTGTCCAAAGAGGAGCCGGTGAGGACATCATGGAGAACGAGGCCCAGTTCACGGCTGCCATGCAGGTGTGTGTCTGTGCTCCTGGTTTGTGTTTACCCCTCATTTTAAAAAGCCCAAATTGAGAGTGTCTTATCCCTCTGCCAGGCTTTCGGACAGTCCTTCCTGCAGCCTGACATCCACATCTTCAAGCAGAATCTCTCCTACTTGGAATCGCTCAACAGCAAGCACAAGTTGTATCACAGAGTAAGTTGTTGCCGTGGATGTTTTTGCTTCTTAATTCTTATCACTGTTGCTGTTACCAAATCACATCGGGTTTAAAATGCAAACGAACAGTCTGCACAGT
>CAESWR010002663.1:30602-47332 GCA_903171835.1 Mullus surmuletus
GGGGGGGTGTGTGTGTGTGACAATAACCTGTTTGAGCTCCGGGTGATGGACACGCGGAGGCAGAGAGGGACGCGTGCACAGAGAGCCGGTGTCCTCCACGCGCGGTGCCACAGATCTCCGCCGCGTCCCGCGTGGATTCTATGACCGCATCGCCCCCCCCCCCCCCCCCCCCCCCCCCCCCCCCCCCCCGCGCCCCCGGACGCCTGAGCGCCACGCGTGCTGCGCGCTGTGGATGCTGCTGCGCTCCTGCGTGGATCCGGAGCAGGCGGTGTGTGCGCGGTAGCCGCTCAGCTGTCGGTGCCTCAGTCTCTCCTCCGACATGTCCGGACAGAAAGCGTCCTCCTCCGCGGAGAGCCGCTTCCAGGTGGATGTGGTGACGGAGGCGGCGGCCAGAGCGCCCGAGGAGTCCAAGGGCCGCTTCCGGGTGGTGGGCTTCATGGACCCCGGCGCGCTGGGCAGCGCCATGGACATCGGTCTCCCCCCGGACGTGTCCCACGAGCCGGACACCGCGAAGAGCGACTCGGTGAGCCTGCACTCCACGGGCACCGGGCAGACCCACATCTCAGACTCCCACTCCAACACCTACTACATGCGCACCTTCGGACACAACACCATCGACGCGGTGCCCAACATCGAGTTCTACCGGCAGACCGCCGCGCCGCTCGGGGAGAAGCTGAGCAGACCGTCACTGTCAGAACTGCACGACGAACTCGATAAGGTGAGAACACACACACACACACACACACACACACACATCTTCTCTGCAGTGATTTATTCCACGACACATCACAGTCGTTTTAGTCTCAGGAAGCCCAAAGTCACAGGATGGGGTTTCTTGTTTGTTAGTTTGTTCTGGTGCTTTGAGGAGCAAAAAGGTTCTAGAAGAAGCTGAGAAGCTCCTCTCATGCAGAAGATGTGTCCCCCCAGTTTGCTTCAGCAGAGGTCAAAGGGTCGGTCACCCTCGTCGCTCCGTTCTTCGCCTGTCAGCAGCAGGTCGGAAGCAGCTGATGTTGTGAGTGATGAGTGAGCAGACGGACCTCTGAGCCTGAGATCTGCGTGATCTCTGTGATCCACATCTGTTTGTGTGCTTCTCATTCTAAAGAACAAACATTATGCAGCAGAAAACTCAAGAAACATTCCCTTCACTCCCACCTGCAGCGTCTGAGTGGGATCAGTGACATCACTGGAGGCATGACGACGACAACACACACACACACACACACACACACACACAGAGTGACAGAGTGACAGTGTGTGCTGTGTGTCCCTGCCGGCCCCCCAGCTGCTCCCACTCCCTCCGACCATCAGCAACTCCGTCCTGGTGTTTGCCGGCTTCTCCCCCGTTTCCTTTAGAAGGTTTCTCCTCAGAAGCATCTCATTCCAAGCAGCAGCTTTCTCAAGTCACTTCTACTTGAGCGATATAATTAAAATTGAATGACTCAAACTTTCTAATATATAATGAAATGAAATCTTGGCGTTGGCGGATTGAGGTGAAAAGTTGCTTCAAAGATTCTGAGAAGAATCTGGACCTGCAGGAAAGATCCACATCACTGTCGGAGGAGAATCAAGGCGCAGAAAAGGAATGGAAGGCTCGGCTTCAAAGGATGCCTTTGTCTCCTCCTGCGGGTTCTTTTCGTCTCAAAAGCCAGGAATGATTGTCAGAGTTTGCGACAGGACGCACAGCAGCACACTCTGCTGCTGCTCACTCCAACAACTCACACACACACACACACACACACACACACCATCCTACCACTGCTGTTTGTCCGGTTTGAGCAGCTTCACCAAACACCTTTGTGCTTCTCTGAGCGTGTGCTCGTGTGATGACGTACATCTGAGTCCTAATCTTGAATTGAGGTTTATTGCCGCTCATCCCTCTGAGGCCAAACATTCTTCAACCACTCGGTAACTTCTCAAACTACTGAGCTTTGGGATGTAATGCTGGACTCGTGGCCCTGCGCAGCGGGCCGGGGCCGAGCAGTGATTCCAGCCCCGCTCCGAGTCATGTGACGGCTGCGAGCGAGGCCTCAATGCGTGGCCTCGCGGGTGGAGCTGCTTCGCGGGGGTCTCGAGCAGGGTGGGCGTTAGAACCTGTCAGGGCTTCCTGCCGACGGCCGACACAATGTGACACAATCCAGGAACACAATCTGTGTCTCAATTACACAAGCACATCCCTTCCACCTCTCCTTCAGCACCTTCTCTGTCCTCTGACTTTACTGATTGCACGGAACAAACACATTTAGCCGACAATGAAGGCACTGGTTATTAAACCTTAAGAGCTCCTTCGTAAAAACCTTCTCAGTCGTCCCTCAGGACTATAAACGTCCCCTCTCTGAGTAAGAGTCAGTCTTTTTAATCAACTTCAGCCTGAAATATATATATCAAATATTATTATTTATTATTAACCCTCTAAAAGCCGGTTTGTTTGCGTAACTCCACAGTATTCATCAGATCATCAGATGGGTCAATGAATAGCGGCAACATTGCATTTGAGGCATTCAGATTTTTTCTGCAGTCAAGATGGCTTCAAATGAAAAGTGGTCTGGACAAAGAACGTCCCAGGAACTCTGAGGGGTTTACAGATTTGCCTGTTAAGCAAACCCCTTTAAATGTCGGACCAAGATTAAAAAATGGCACAATGAGACTGGTGGGATGGTGAGATCCCTCACACAACCGCTCAGATGCAGCTCAGCCCCCAGATGTTTCTCTGCTGACTGTATCTCACGCACCTTCACTATCTTTCTTGCTTCTTCAATCACTTTATTAGACTTTTATACAATCTCTAATATCATATTTGAGCACATCAGAACCCCTTTTCATAGCTTAGCAACCGTTGCTAGGCACAAGAACCCCTATCAAAAGCAGGTGATGTGGCTCTCAGTTGTCAGGCTCTGCGAGTGTTTGACCACCGGTGGCTTTGATGGCCCGGTCGCCACGACCAAAGGTCGCGCTGCGTCCTTTTGTTGCCGTCTGGATCTGTGAAAAAAGGAGGCACGAGTCAAGGCTTGGGACGAGGAGCGACTCTGCACCAGTACTTGCAGCCCTCAGCCAATGGAACGCCTTGCAGTCCGCAGAGCGCCAAGCTCAGCCGATGGAGTGCAGCCAGCCTCCGGGAGCTCGCCGCCCGCCATGAAGACGGCAGCCAGCCCGAAGGAGTCCACCATGGTGGTGATGTTCGACAACTTCAGGCCACTGGTCAAGTCCTTCTTCGAGAGGATGACGGTAGAACAGTGGCAGCTGCTGAGGGCAGGATCTCCCGACGACACCACCATCACCCTGCTGGCGGAGCTGCTGGTGAGCATCGTGACATCGGTGACCAACACCATCCTGACAGCAGCCAACATCGAGGTGATTGTCTGCGAGGAGCAGATCCACTCCAGCCTGGGAGACAGCCTCTCTGAGAGCTTTGCTGAGGCGCTGTGCGTCCCAGACTCCTGCTGCATCAGCTCAGAGGAGTCCAAACTTTTGAAGGACCTGGTGGTGAAAGAGGTTCTAGAGAGAGTAAACTCCGCCCTTATTGCCGAAAACATGGAGGAACCGGCAATAAAAAGGCTGCTGACTCCGCCCAGCAGACTGAAGGTGATGCTGCAGCATGTTCTCACCATGCTGAAGCGCACCATGGAGAACCTGTGCGTCCCTGAGGCAAAGGAGAAGAAGGAGAGGAGCAGTCGCGGTTCCCCCCAACAGGACTCGGTGGAGGAGCTGTTGGAGGAGCGGCATGTCTCGGAGGTAGCAGGCGAGCGCTCGCGCTCCGCAGACAGCGCGGCCAGCAATGGCAGGAACACCGTGCGAGACATCATCCGCATCGAGGTGGAGAACATCACCGAGCCACTGCTGGAGAATGTGACGGACACCGAATATGAGGTGCTTCGCTTTCAGTCCACCCAGGAGATCGTCGACGTTGCAGAAGCTGTCTCTCAGCTAATCGCCACAGAGGAGCTGGACTCCGCTTCCGGCTCCAGCTCTGCCTCTGGCACGGCGCGCGGCTCCACGAAGAGCCTCAAACACAAACGCAAAATGACGCAAAAAGCAGTGGGAAGGAAAATAAGGTCCTTCTTCGCAAAGTCCTGTGCCAGAGCATGTTTACTCCACATGGTGCAGCAGCAGAAGAGGAGGTCTGTGGACTACTCGACGGCCGAGAGCCGGAAGGCCATGCGGCCGCTCCTCAACAGCGTGGACGCCTTGTTTTCCACCGAGGACGAAGGCCAAGAGGACGACCAAAGGGTCGACAGCGTCTTTCCCCGCTTGGAAACTGTTCTAGAAGGCAAAGACCTGGTGCTGCCACGGGAGCTCAGCGAGATGATCATCATCTACACCAGCGGGGAGATGATGCCCGAGTCGCTGCAGTGGAAGTCGCTCAGCTCGGAGGTGGCTCTGCCTCAAACCGCCACAGACACTCGCATTCTCAACGTGGTGGCTGGGTTCCTCTCGCTGATGAACTGGTGGCTGAAGAACCAGGCGGGACACCATGTGCACAAGGTGACGCTGGCCCTGCGCGGCGAAGACTCTTCCACACAGCGCCACCTGCTGGACATCCTCAGTCCGCACCGGATCCCCATGCTGGTTCCAGGAGAACCCGAGATCTACGCGGTGGAGGAATACGTGCCCTGCAACCTGGATGAAGCCACACCAAACGCCTTTGAGGAGGCGGCGCCCTGCGACCAAGAGGAGGGTCGAACCTCAAAGGAAGCCGATCCGCCCAACTCGGGTGACGAGGAACTAGACGAGGAACCCGCTCTGGAAGGCCTGGAGGAGAACTCCACCGTTGCACTGAGCCGGAAAGAGATCGCCATCAAGATCCTGGTGGAAGGAATAGTGTCCAGGACTGTGAAGAAGGCGAAGGGCAGCTGCGGTGTGGTGAACCCGGCCGTCATCATGGAGCACCTCTTCACCAAAGTCTGGAGCGAAATCAGAGGGGACGAGTTCCAAATAACAGCACAAACATTTGAAGACCTGGACAAGGTCATCTTCAAGTACCTTTGCAAAAAGTGGGGCAACGCAAAGACGGTGCTGTGGTCCATGAGTTTGCAGGACCCAGCTGTTGAGAAGTCCATCGCACGCTTCTGCAAGGAGTGCATAGTGACGCCGCCGAGGAGCAGTGGCATCTCCAGGTTCTTCAGCTCACTGGGGAAAGTCTTCAAACAGAGAAATGATCCCAACGTTCTGTAGGAGGCTTTTTCAAGCAAAGGGGATGGATCTTCTCCTGGTTCTCTGAAGCTCCAGACTCCCCCAGACCAAATTCAAAAGCAGCAAGCCTGAACTGACCTCAGAAACCAGCAGGATGTGGTGGAACAATCAGCTGATGAAGCAACATGATGCTGAAAATGACGAGAAAGGAAATGCTGAATGGCAAGTCACGTTGAAGGTCTGCTGTTCTTCTCGTAGACTTCCTGTGGTTTGATCTCTCTTTAAAACTGAGCGTTTGGATCCACTGAGGCCCTGGAGGACATTTCTCAGATCAGCATCACTGACTGATGTTTCTCTGGTAAAGGGAGTTTGCTGCTGTTCAAAGGGGATTGGTCGCTTTTGTAAATATGCGAGTGTGTGAGGAAGGCGGCGTGGAAGTGGATGGAAAAATGCTCGGAGGACTTTGGACTTTGCTGCTGTGTGATTAAACCCAAACAATAAATTCATACTGAAGCAACTGCAGTTGTATTTGTCTGACATCACTGTTAGAGAAATCTGTGGTTACCCTCTGTGAAGGTCAGCGGTTGCCTAGCAACAACAGACTTTGTGGTCCAGCACCTCAAAGCCGCCCTGCCTTGGCTGTGGTCGGTGCCTAGCAGCGGTTGCTAGGCCAGGAGCTGACTGGGTGGGTTCAAAGTGTTTGGTCATGATGTCACAAAGGAGCACTCATCACCGTCACCTGTCTGTCTGCCCCATGTCCGCCTCGTGTCTGATTGGTCGTCCAGGAGCCGTTCGAGGACGGCCTGGCCAATGGGGAGGAGCCGTCAGCGGCCGAGGAGGCCAAAGGAGGAAGTGTGAAGTTCGGCTGGGTGAAAGGAGTCCTGGTGAGTGAGATGATGATGAGAATCGCCTTGCATGTGACAGATGTGATGTCAGCGCTGACATCATGGTGATGTCACAGCAGAGTTAGACATGCGTATGTGTTCCAGGTCCGCTGTATGCTGAATATCTGGGGTGTGATGCTCTTCATCAGGATGTCCTGGATTGTCGGACAGGCGGGCATTGGTATGCACGCACACAGACACACACACACACACACACTGGTGGACACATGTTGTAAACAGTAATATAATCCTTGGTGTGTGTGTGTGTGTGTGTGTGTGTGTGGTCAGGTCTGACCGTCGGCATCATCCTCATGGCCACACTGGTCACCACCATCACCGGTCTGTCCACCTCCGCCATTGCAACCAACGGCTTCGTCCGAGGAGGTGAAACACTGCATGGCTGCCTGGCTGCCTGTGTGTGTGTGTGTGTGTTTGTGTGTGTGTGTGTGTGTGTGTGTGTGTGTAACCACCTGTCTGTCTGTCAGGAGGTGCGTATTACCTGATCTCCAGGAGTCTGGGTCCAGAGTTTGGAGGCTCCATCGGCCTGATCTTTGCCTTCGCCAACGCCGTTGCGGTGGCCATGTATGTGGTGGGCTTCGCAGAGACGGTGGTGGAGATGCTGAACGTGAGGAGGCTCACTCAAAGACCTATCTGTCTGCCAGTCTGTCTCTCTGCCTGCCTGTCTGTCTGTCTGATGTGTTGTCGCTCCGCAGGACGTTGATGCCCTGATGACCGACGAGCTGAACGACATCCGCATCGTGGGGACGCTGACCGTCATCCTGCTGCTGGGGATCTCAGTGGCTGGAATGGAGTGGGAGGCCAAGGTGTGTGTGTGTGTGTGTGTGTGTGTGTGTGTGCGTGTACCAGTGTGGCGAGCTCCAAAGGCAAAAAGATCCCATGCTTCAATACATCAAAGCCTCCTGCCTGTGTGAGCGTGTGTGTGTCTTGAAGGGTCTTGAAAGAATATTAGCAAAAAGATCTTCTGTTACAATATTTTTCAAGTTCCTGCCTGTGTGTGTGTGTGTGTGTGTGTGTGTGTGTGTGTCTCCTTCAGGCTCAGATTGTTCTTCTGGTGATTCTGCTGGCAGCCATCGCAAACTACTTCATTGGAACCTTCATACCGTCGGAGAGCAAAGAGCCCAAAGGCTTCTTCGGCTACCACGGTGCGTCGGCGTCTGCAGCATCAACTTTGCTCGCTGCCGTTCAAACGTAACCTCGTCTCTCCAAACAGCCGCCATCTTGGTGGAGAACTTTGGTCCAGACTTCAGAGAAGACGAGACCTTCTTCTCCGTGTTTGCCATCTTCTTCCCAGCAGCCACTGGGATCCTGGCTGGAGCCAACATCTCTGGAGACCTGATGGTGGGCTCACAGTGATGTAATGCTTTGCGTGCGTGCGTGTGTGCGTGTGTGGTAACATTGGGGTCTGACAGCTTCACAGCAGCATCTGTGGCTCCTGACGTTCTCCCTGATGGTGGCCTTGCACCACTGTTGTTTATAAAGTATAGGTCTTTTATTTTGTTAATCACACACATTTCCAAGAGATGTTTCTATGGCAAACTAAGCAAATCTGTTGAATCTCCGTGGTTACGTTCTGGCCTGAGAAAGGAAGAGGAGATCACGAGACGTCTGATGATCGTCAGCAGCTGTTCTCATCACTGTCGAACACACTTTGAAATATCACAAAGCTTTGACAGAAAGAGCACATTTTTGAAAATGTTTGGAAAAAGTGTTTAGCTGTGAACTTTGTCGACCTTCAGGACCCTCAGTCGGCCATCCCCAAAGGAACTCTGCTGGCCATCCTTGTCACAGGACTCACCTACGTGGCCGTGGCCTTTTCCACAGGTCAGAGTCAGACACACACACACACACACGCGCTTAAGTAACTTTTGGGGTATTTAGGCGTTTTCACCCCATCTTTCGAAACGGACTAGATTTTCTGGAGACTCACTCTGACCCTAATTACATCAGCTACCTCCCTAACCCTGGCTGAGAATTAAGGCTGGTCTCTGACTGACCGTAGCTCCTGACCAGAAAATGCCAGAAGCCTGGAAACACTGACCCTTCCCATGTTTTAGGACATGCCGAACGCACCGGTATCTGTCCCGAGTCTTTACGACGCTCCATTGCGGACATGACCTTTAACCCCATGTCCCTCATGTCCCCCCCCATGTCATTGTAGTTATGGTAACCCTAACTTTGAAACACTTGCCATAACTGCTGATGCAAATGTGCTAATGACACCAAACCAGGACATCACCCCCTATTTTCACAGCTGCCGAACACACTGGGCTTGGTCCCAAGTCTCTAGGAGCCTCCCGTTCTGAGATACACATGCTCTGATCAGCACATTTGGGCTGTATCTGGAGAACGCCAGGCCGTAGGAGCTCAGGACCCAGCTCGTTCAACTCAGGGTGCCCAAAAACCCATCGGTAGAAGTTGGCCCCATGTCTCTACGACCTTCCGTTCTCTAACTCTAACTCTAACCACTGACACAAAATCAGACTTTTAACAATTGGGGACGTGGACTTTGTCCCCAATTGCACATGCCGTCCTCAATCAACTGGTCTTAAGTCGAGTGTGTGACTCCAATGTGGATATAAGCGAGTACACACACACACACACACACACACTCAACATAAGCTGCTCACTGAGCTGCTCCTCCTCCTCCTTCCTACTCCTCTTCCACCTCCTCGTCCTGTTCTTCCTCCCCCTCTTCCTCCTCGTCCTCCTCTTCCTCTTCCTCTTCTAGGCTCCTGCATTGTGAGAGACGCCACCGGTGATCACAACGACACAGTGAGCGACACAGTCAACTGCACCGACGCCGCCTGCACGCTTGGTTACGACTTCTCGCTCTGCAAGGAGGGCGGCTGCCAGTACGGCCTGATGAACGACTTCCAGGTGAGGATGGCAGAGTGGGCGGGGCTTCTAATGCACACAGGTCACAAAGAGGTCAGCTGATCTCCATAAGCATGGCACACCTGAACTTGAGCAGGTAAAAGGCAGCTATACACACACACATATATATATATATATGCAGCATTCCCCTCGTTGGAAGCAGCCGCCATATTAGTCAGGACCTTCTGCACCTTCACAGTCGGTCTGTGGATACACATACAGGAGGACCCTCAGTGTGTCTCGCTGAGGCTTCGTCCATGAAAGCTTTGTTCTTGTATGTTCCGTGTGTTGAGGTTTTCCTCTAAGATTTAACAGTGAGTTTTTATCTGAGTGGAAGCTTCAAACACGACAAAAACCAAATCTGCGGGTGCTCACAACCCCTGACTAAGATGGCAGTTGCAGCAGTGCATGACCTGTGCTGAGTCTGAATGGAATTGTGATGATGTGCTGGTTGTGCTGCAATGTTCACGCCCACCCCCCTCTTTGTGTGTGTGTGTGTGCGTGTGTGTGTGCGTGTGCGCGTGATTGAGAGAGAGAGTTGGAGCTGTTACCAAACAAAGTGACGGGAGATAATAGCAGCTGTTGTTTTGAGTCACAAGCTCCTCGCTGGTCCGAGTCCGAGCTGAAAGAATGAACACATTGATGACATCCACCTACACACACACACACACACACGTTCACACTATGACCATACACTCTGACTATGACACACATCATGACTTGAACCGTGTGTGTGTGTGTGTGTGTGTGTGCGTGTGCGTGTGCGTGCGTGCGTGTGCAGGTGATGAGCCTGGTCTCGGGCTTCGGTCCTCTCATCTCAGCTGGGATCTTCTCCGCCACTCTGTCGTCAGCCCTGGCGTCGCTGGTCAGCGCCCCCAAAGTCTTCCAGGTGATGTGGGCGTGGCCTCTGGAGGGCGTGGCCTTCTGCACCTACACGCCACCATGTTTATCATTTGACTTTGCTGCTGACGCAGAGCACACTGTGTGTGTGTGTGTGTGTGTGCGTGTGTGTGCGTGTGTGTGTGCGTGTGTGTGCGTGTGTGTGCGCGTGTGTGTGTGTGTGTCTGTGTGCGCGCAGGCTTTGTGCAAGGACAATATCTACCCGGGCCTGGCCTTCTTTGCAAAGGGTTATGGGAAAAACAACGAGCCCCTGCGTGGATACGTGCTGACCTTCTGTATCGGCCTGGCCTTCATCCTCATTGGTAGGCTCCTCCTCTTCCTCCTCCTCCTCGTCCTCCTCCTCTTCTTCCTCCTCCTGCTTCTCCTCCTCCTCCTCCTCGTCCTCCTCCTCTTCCTCCCCCTCATCTTCTTCCTCCTCCTCATCTTCATCCTCCCCCATCAGTGAGACTCTTGAGTCTGAGATCTTCTCCTCCTTGTAGCCGAGCTAAACATCATCGCTCCCATCATCTCCAACTTCTTCTTGGCCTCCTACGCTCTCATCAACTTCTCCGTCTTCCACGCCTCCCTGGCCAACTCTCCAGGTGATCTCTCTCTCTCTCGCTCTCTCTTTGATTGACCCCGCGTGAGCGATTATTCTCATTGGTCCAATGACCCCCCCCCCCCCTCCAGGGTGGCGTCCCAGCTTCAAGTACTACAACATGTGGGTGTCTCTGGCGGGGGCGGTGCTCTGCTGCGTGGTGATGTTCGTCATCAACTGGTGGGCGGCGCTGGTCACGCTGCTCATCGTCCTCGCCCTCTACATCTACGTCAGCTACAAGAAGCCCGGTCAGCACCGCTGCTCCACTCTCCTCACCGCACTCTCCTCCCTGCTCCACTCTACTCTATTCTACTCTACTCCAATCTACTCTCCTCCCTGCTCCGCTCTACTCTACTCTCCTCCCTGCTCCACTCCACTCTACTGTGTTCTACTGCCTTTGACTGTCCTCCACTATCATCTGCATATTCTATTCTGTCATCTACTGTGCTCTACTCTACTCTCATTTTCTACTACAATCGTTGGTACTCTACTATAATCAGCTCTACGCTACTCTCATTTATCTGCTCTGCTCTACTCTCAATCTTCTACTATAATCTGCTCAGCTCTATTTTTCTAATCTTTTCTACTCTACAATAAACAGGTCTACTCTACTCTCAATTTTTACTTTAATCTGCTCTATTCTCACTTTCTACTATAATCTTTTCTACTCTACTATAATCAACTCCACTCTCAATTTCTACCATAATCTCGTGTGTGAGGTCTGTCCTCTGCTGTCCTCTGCCGTTGACCTGAGGTGACCCTTTGTGCTGCAGACGTGAACTGGGGTTCGTCCACTCAGGCTCTGATCTACAACCAGGCTCTGACTCACTGTCTCACCCTGACCGGGGTGGAGGACCACGTCAAGAACTTCCGGTCAGATCCGTCCCTCCGTCCGTCTCTGCTCCGGCTCGGGTCTGGACTTGTATGACGGCGTGTTGTTGTCCTTGCTCTGCAGGCCGCAGTGTTTGGTGATGACCGGCTTCCCCAGCTCGCGCCCGGCGCTGCTGCAGCTGGTCCACTCCTTCACCAAGAACGTGGGTCTGATGGTCTGCGGCCACGTCCGTACCGTGAGTACCCGCCCACAGGAACCCGTCACACACAGACCACGTTCAGACAGCCTCACCCGTCCGTCTCTGTCTGTCTGTCCGTCTCTGTCCGTCTCTGTCATCTCTCCATCTCTGTCTCCGTCTGTCTCTGTCCGTCTCTGTCTCTCTCCATCTCTCTCCATCTCTGTCCATGTCTGTCTGTCTCCGTCTGTCTCCGTCTGTCTCCGTCTGTCTCCGTCTGTCTCCGTCTGTCTCTGTCCATCTCTGTCCATCTCTGTTTGTCTGTGTCTGTCTGTCTCTCTCCATCTCTGTCTGTCTCTGTCTCAGGTGACGCGCCGGCCGAACTTCAAGGAGCTGTCCCAGGACCAGGCTCGCTGCCAGCGCTGGCTCAACAACAAGGGCATCAAAGCCTTCTACACGCACGTCTTCTCCGACAGCCTGCGGCACGGAGCTCAGTTCCTGCNCCCCCCCCCCCCCCCCCCCAGGCTCCGCCCACTCCTGCTGCTGGTTTGTATTCAGCTCTCTGAACTCTCTGTGGCCTCTGCAGTCGGTGGGACTCGGGCGGCTGAAGCCAAACACGCTGGTGATGGGCTTCAAGAACAGCTGGAGCGACGGAGACATGAGAGACGTGGAGCTTTACATCAACACCATCCAGTAAGGACGATGCTGCTGCTGCTGCCTGCAGGGGGAGCCACACACACACACACACACACACACCACACGCACACAAAAACCACACACACACACACACACACACACAGGGCACGTCAGGGTTTAGGCTTCACCTCCTCACACACAGACGTGATCATGTGACGCGCGTTCAGGAGGAACTTGATGTTTGCAGTGGTGGACAGTAATGGAGTACATTTACTTGAGTACTGTATTTAAGGACCTTTTTTGAGTATCTGTACTTTACTTGAGTATTTCAAAGACAGATATTGTAGTTTCGACTCCACGTTTGCAGGAAGCTCGTCGTTCCTCGTTCCTCTCAGGCTCAGCAAAGCTTTGTTGTTGAAATAAAAATGTACGTTTTTACAGGTGTTTCTACAGAAACCACAGCAGCCTGCAGGTGGCGCCACACACACATTCTGAATGTCATCATGTTTGTTGTTTTTTTGTTGCAGCGACGCTTTTGACCTGCAGTTTGGGGTGGTGATCCTCCGCCTGCAGGGGGGGCTGGACATCTCCCACATCCAGGGACAAGGTCTGTCTGTGTGTCTGTCCGTCTGTCTGCCCCCCTGTCTGTCCGTCGTCATCATCTGTCTGTCCCTCCAGACGAGCTGCTGTCTCCGGTGGGCGGAGCTAAGGAGGTGGTGGTCTCTGTCAGTCCCCCCAAAGACTCTGACTCTGACTCGTGTCCCTCAAAGACCACCAGCAGCCAGAGCAGCCCACTCATCATCAGAGGTGAGACAGGCTGCCTCATGTTCCACTCAGCCAATGATTGTGCCAGTGAGTCAGGAGGCTCCTCCCTCACAGCAGGAGGCTCCTCCCCCACAGCAGAAGGCTCCTCCCACAGACATATCTGACCAACAAGAGCAGACTCATTTTGTTTCACGTTAGTTTGTGTGTAGATGTAAGATGACCTTAGACTCCTCAGTCCTACACATATGATGTCATATCATGTCACATGATGTCACATGATGTCACATGATGTGGTCTGCTGCTCCAGAGTCCAAGGCGCCGCTCAGTCTGGCGGATCAGCGTCTGCTCGAGTCCAGCCAGCAGTTTAAGAAGAAGCAGGGCAAAGGAACCATCGACGTGTGGTGGCTGTTTGACGATGGAGGTCTGCTCACATCCAATCATCTCACAGCTTCTTCTGCGCCCTCAGAGTAGCTTCAGTCGTGTGTGTGTGTGTGTGTCTGCAGGTCTGACGCTGCTGATCCCGTACCTGCTGACCAACAGGAGCAAGTGGGGCGACTGCAGGATCCGAGTCTTCATTGGCGGGAAGATCAACCGCATCGACCACGACCGCCGAGTGTGAGTCAGCTGATCCACTGCAGGTCACTCTGAGCATCAGTGGTGTGGCGTGTTCGCTCTGTGTGTAAATGTACTGTGTGTGTGTGTGTGTGTGTGTGTGTGTGTGTGTGTGTGTGTGTGTGTGTGTGTGTGTGTGCGCGCCGACAGGATGGCCACGCTGCTCAGCAGGTTCAGGATCGACTTCTCAGATATCAACGTCCTGGGAGACATCAACACCAAACCTAAGAAGCACAAGTACGGAGACTCCGCCCACTTCGTCGCTGCTCACACAGTCGAGCAAACATGTTTGTGACGGGCTGACTCCGCCCACTCCTCCTTCTCTGCTCTTTCAGTAAGTTGAGCTTCAAGGAGCTGATCGAGCCGTACAGGCTGAAGGAGGACGACATGGAGCAGGAGGCGGCCGAGAGGCTGAAGGCCCAGGAACCCTGGAGGATCACCGACAACGAGCTGGAGCTCTACAAGGCCAAGGTCTGCGCACAGACCGTCACCAGCTACAGACGGCCCACAGACCAAACTACAGACGGCCCATAGACCAAACTACAGACGGCCCACAGACCGTCACCAGCTACAGACGGCCCACAGACCAAACTACAGACGGCCCACAGACCGTCACCAGCTACAGACGGCCCACAGACCAAACTACAGACGGCCCACAGACCAAACTACAGACGGCCCACAGACCAAACTACAGACGGCCCACAGACCCAACTACAGACGGCCCACAGACCCAACTACAGACGGCCCACAGACCTAACTACAGACGGCCCACAGACCTAACTACAGACGGCCCACAGACCTAACTACAGACGGCCCACAGACCAAACTACAGACGGCCTAGAGACCGCCCACAGACCCAACTACAGACCGCCCACAGACCCCCCAAGGACCTAACTAGACTGCCCACAGACCAAACTACAGACCCAACTACAGACCGCCCACAGACCGCCGAAAGACCCAACTACAGACGGAACTACAGACCACCCACAGACCAACACCACACCGCCCACATCATGGCCGCCATGTTGGAGATTTTAACATGATGTTTGACTTTCAGACCAATCGTCAGATCCGACTGAACGAGCTGCTGAAGGAACATTCAAGCTCTGCCAAACTCATCGTCATGTGAGGCCCCTCCCTCTTCCTGTTAGCTTAGCGTTAGCCACGGTCATGGGGTGTGTTATGGCGAGCCTTCTTCAGATGATGGTTTGATGGTTTCTTCTTCTTCTTCTGTGTGTGTGTGTGTGTGTGTGTGTGTGTGTGTGTGTGTGTGTGTGTGTGTGTGTGTGTGTAGGAGCATGCCGTTGGCCAGGAAAGGCACAGTGTCCAGCGCCCTCTACATGTGCTGGTTGGAAACGCTCTCCAAAGACCTCCCACCTCTGCTGCTGGTCCGAGGAAACCACCAGAGCGTCCTCACCTTCTACTCCTAACACACACACACACGCACGCACACACAGTAGCCTTTCTTTGATCTGAACCTTGCTGTCAGGAGAGGGTTTGATTATATTTTAGTCACTGACAAACTGACCAGATTGACACATTGTTACTTCCTGTTACGACTCTGGTGTTTGTGGGTTTTGCAGCTAATATGAACATTATTTAATTTAGTCCATTTTTTTTATTTTAATGAATGAAATCCAAGTGAGAATCAGGCGACCTGAGGCCAGGAGGTGTTTTATTCCCAGTGATTGTAAATCTGTTAACAGGTTTTGTAGATTATTTGATTAAAAACATTAATCAAAGCAGGTTTGTGTGTATTCAGTGCGAGGAGGACGATCAGCTGACGCTGCCTCGGCCTCCAGCGGGCGACTTCACAGAGGAGACGTTTTTAAAGTCGGTTCACATGTTTATTTGAACATCTTGTCTGAAGAACACATTTATAAGCAACAGAAGCTGAAGTCAGTCAATAAATGTGCGGGTGCTTCCTGTCAGATTGTGGCGAGCGCCGCTGCTCAGCGCCGGAGGTCTGGACCTTCGTCTGCATCTCCTCACTGCTCCGATCCAGATTCTCCATCATTCTGACCGGTGGAACCAGAACGCGGGTTCTCAGCTGGCTAAGTGGTCCCAGGGTTCCACTCTGCATCTGAGCATGTGCACGTAAAGGGGGCGGGGCTTACTGCACTTGAGAGGAGGTTCAGAGCTGCTGACATCACCGTGGAGGAACACACGGAGGTGTGAGGAACATCTGGATGTTAAAGGGTGAAAGCAACATCGTTGCAGCTGCCAACAGCTGCAAGGCATGCTGGGAGAAAAACACAAATCTGAATTCCTCACATGGCGGGTCGATGTCACGTTATCAGTGTGTTCCGTAAATGTGTGTGTGATCCTGAACGTGGATCTTCACTCAGACCAGATCCAGCTCGGAGCTCCAGACCTCCAGACCTCCATCTGCTCAGCCTCGTCCAGGAGATTTGATCCCTTCCTGCTTTAAATACCAACAATCTTCTTGAACGCATCCCATGTGTGAGCCTCCTGCTCACACATGGGAAAAGTTTTCCCTTTAATAAGTCTGGCAGAAAACCCACCTGATAAACCAAAGGACAGAACGACATCCATCAGGTCTTTAACGACTCTGGATTTCTACCATGAGCAGAAAGATCAGCGCGGGCGAGGAGAAGCAGCACAAAAACGTCACCATGAGACTGAAGGTCTGAGAAGGAGATGCCGAGCGTGGAGGCTGAGGGCCTCACAAACCAGCTCTCCTTCTCTGGCGTCACGTGTTCTGAAGCGCGGAAACGTTTCCTCCCGCTGCTGCCAAAGCAAGTGTGTGTCTGACAGAAATGACTGGTGTCAAACTTTCCCCACAGCTCACGGTTGCGTCACTCCGCAAAGTGTTTCCGGACAGTCGAGGACGCAACTCACAGCCGAAGGTAGAAGCTTCACACACACACACACACACACACACACAGAGAGACGGTCCGTCACACACCGAACCGAACCCGTCCGAGGCGGACTGGGGCCGGGACCCGCTCCTGAAGACACGCACGCACACACACAAACACACACACACACACGCACTATCCACTCGGCCTCCCCTCGCGCGGGGTTGAGGGTCGCGGCGCGGCGTGATGACGTCACAGCCGGTGTCTACGGAAACGATGCAAAATCACAAAGTCAAACGCGAGTCTGAAGATCAAAGAGACACAAAACACACCCGTCGTCATCAGTCGCGCCGCAGACAAACGATGCGAGGCAAGAACACGTCTGAGGTTGAGTCGAGTTTTGATGACGTCACTAAATCAATTTTCTTTTCACAACCTCAATCATTGGTTTGTGCCTTTGAGTTTAGAGCGGGTTCGAGAAGGTTCCTCCAGGATCCATCCACTC
>CAESWR010002663.1:51886-64951 GCA_903171835.1 Mullus surmuletus
ACAGAATACTGCGTGTTGGGCTCCAGTGTGAGGAAGGTCAGCTGCTGCTGGTCGGGACTCAGCGGCAGACGTCGACTTCCACCTCAAAGTTCCAAGAAGCACAACGTCAGTCAGCCAATCACAGCCGCCTGGCGAGGACATCCCACTGAGCCACCTACTATGTGAGAGCAGCATCACGCTGTATCGCTCCACTCTGCCCAGGCCACGCCCCCTGCCATGGCCAGGCACCCTCTGCCACGCCCACTGCACCGTCACTGCTGATTTGTTGACCTCCACCACCCTCAGGTCACACGCCTCAATCAGAGCTGCTCACACACACACACACAATGTTACTGTGGAAAAAGTGTTGTGTAGCCCCGCCCCTTCCCACCACCAAGGCCCCGCCCCTTCATGTCTCACCTCCCTGCTGAAGGTTGGCACGCAGCGAGCGAGCTGCACCACACTGAAGATGGCGGACAGGAAACACACTGACCAGGTAGGAGTCATCAGGGTTGATGTCTGTGAGCACGCACACACACACACACACACACACACACACACACACACACACACACACACACACACAGCCGATTGGACATCCAACATCACTCTGATGTGAATCAGCTGTGTGTGTGTGTGTGTGTGTGTGTGTGTGTGTGAGACCTGTGATGAGGGCGGAGCTGTGGAGCCGCTCCACCGTTGTCCAGCCGCTGTCACTTGGGCGACTCTCTGACCTCCAGCGGACCACCACGTGGCTGACGGGGGGGGTGGGGGGGGGGGCGGGATTCTCCCACTGGACCAGGAAACCCGTCATGGCCGGGCGGCTGGAGAGCCAGAGGCTGGAGACGGGGGGCGGAGCTACAGAGGGCACGTCGGGGTTTAGGCTTCACCTCCTCACACACAGACGTGATCATGTGACGCGCGTTCAGGAGGAACTTGAGGTTTGCAGTGGTGGACAGTAATGGAGTACATTTACTTGAGTACTGTATTTAAGGACCTTTTTTGAGTATCTGCACTTTACTTGAGTATTTGTTTCTTTGGATACTTGTGACTTTCACTCCACTTCATTTCAAAGACAGATATTGTAGTTTCGACTGCACGTTTGCAGGAAGCTCGTCGGTCCTCGTTCCTCTCAGGCTCAGCAAAGCTTTGTTGTTGAAATAAAAATGTACGTTTTTACAGGTGTTTCTACAGACAGATTCTATATCAGAGTGGTTCTTCGTCAGTCAGTGCATCAGCAGGTGGTTTCAGAGTCACATGCTTCTGTGAAAGATCTGAGAAAACTACAGTAATGTACTGATATTAGAAAAGGTACTTTGTACTTGTACTGTTTTTTGAATACTTAAGCATTTTTTTTTAAGTATGTACTTTAGTACTTGAGTAACATTTTGACCGAGCAACTTTTACTTGTAGTTGAGTAAGACCACGAGTATCAATACTTTGACTCAAGTACTGGAGTCGAGTACTTTGTCCACCAGTGGATGTTTGTGAAAGTTTGGCAGGAAGTTTGTGACCAAAACAACCAACAGACAGGAAACATCAAAGGCCGGTGATCTGATGTCAGAGCGGAGACATGTTGCAGCAACTTCTATCTCAAGATGGTGTTACTGATAACACGCACACACGCACACGCACACACACAGGATATTGCACAAGGCCACAGCTGACTGAGCGATAAAAACATTTCTTTTTCACGATGGATTGATTTTCTTTTGATGTCACTCTGATCTGTTTGTAGCCTTCGAAGCACTTTGAACCAATCAGAAAGCAGACTCACGGCTCCGCCCATCGAGGCCGACCTGCGCCGCCGGTCCGTATCCAGCCGAGTTGAAGGCTTGCACCGTCACGCTGTGGTTCCCCTCCTCCACCAGCAGGCGCACCCCCCCCTCCGTCACTTTGGGAATCAGCTGCTCCCGACCGGACGGGTAGCTAAGCTGGTATCCTAGGAGACGACCTCCAGCCTCCTGGAGGTTGAGGTCCTAAGAGACACAGAGACGGATGTCCTCGCTCACAACATGGCTGAGGACGACCTCAGAGGTGTGCCGATGGATCCTACCTCCCACTCCAGGACCACGGAGGTCGGCCCCCCAGGGTCTGGACTCTCCACTCTGTAACACACTTCCGGGGGCCGAGAGGGCACTGTGGCACACACACACACACACACACACACACACACACCTGGGTGACCTCAATGGTAGCTGAGGCCATGGAGGAAAAGTCGCAGCTGATGAACCACACTGATGGTGAGGAGCCGATACAACGTCATGGCAAAACTTCGAACTATCCCTTTAAAGGGCCAAAGACCAGTTTTGCTCGTCTGTGTGTGTGTGTGTGTGGTTCAGCAGACCTCTTACCTCTCTCCCGTGTTGTCGCCATGACGTCGGTGCTCCAGTCGCTCCAGAGTCCTGACTCCGCCCTGCACGCCACCGCCGCCCTGTAGGTGGTGAGCGGCAGCAGGTGTGTGAGCGCAAAGACCAGCGTCTGGTCGGGGACCTCCGGACCCTGCGGGGACACGATGGCGTCAGAAGCGCCTCCAATGCCGGACACGTCTCCACGAGATGTCACTGAAACCCGAACCTGTGTCCAGAGGGGGGCGGGGTCCGCTCTGTAGCGGAGGCGGCAGCCGGCGTCGCCGTCGATGCTGCTCCAGCTCAGCAGCAGCGAGTCGGCGGTGGCGTTGAGCACCCGCAGCTCCGGCTGGGTGGGTTTGACTGCCGGGAGGAAGCACAGGCTGTTACCATGCCGACCAGGCGCAGCCCGGCGGTGACATCACACTCACGTATGTTGTACAGATCGATGTGGTGCGGCTGCGACCACACGTCCCCGCCCCCCGAGTGGTCCCGCCACCTGACCGTCAGCGTGAGCAGCTGCAGCGCGTTGAACAGGCCGCGACACGAGTGGCGATTCTTGTGATGCTTGCTGGAAGAGTAAACATGGCCGCTGTCAGACAGACACACCCCCATCCTCAAGGCCACACCCCCACACTCACAGGCCTGGCGGGTGAGGCCTATGAGACACGCCCCCATCCTCACAGGCCACGCCCCCCGACAATCACCTGCTGAAGATCAGGGAAACATGGGAGGAGACTTCTGACTCCCGACTCCATCCACAGGTCAGAGAGGCGGGAGACGTCAGGAACAGACAGGAAATGTTCAGTGTCTCTGCGGGAACAACCACAAACATGCCGAGTGTGTAGCTGTCTGTGTGTGTGTGTGTGTGTGTGTGTGTGTGTGTGTGTGTGTGGTCCACTCACCCGGTGTGTGCGTGGAGGGTTGAGGGTCACAGTCTTTAGGTTCAGTGACACACATCTTACTGTTTCGGCAAAGCTGCAGGTCAGATTCCCTCACGGTCACCTCTAACACACACACACACACACACAGACACAGACACAGACACAGACACACACACACCTTGACTTCCTGGGTTGATGAGTTTCATTGACGTCGTCTCTGACATGAACAGCCTCAAACTTTAAGGTACCTTTACATCTGAAGACGCTTAAAAAACATTTTAATTTCAGTCAATCTTCCTCAATGAAGTCTGTGTGTGTGTGTGTGTGTGTGTGTGTGTGTGTGTGTGTGTGTGTGTGTGTGTGTGTGTGTGTGTGTGTGTGTGTGTGTGTGTGTGTGTGCACGCATGTGTTAAAAATCAAACTTCACTCTACAAGTGTGAAGAGGAAGAAACAAACTGATAATTTTTCATTTCTCTTTACTGAAACAAGACAAGATTTGATTTCTAGTTTTTGATCCTGGCTGAATGTTGGGGTTTTTTTCATCCTAAACAAATAAAATAATCTAGAAACACACACACACACACACACACAAAGTGGACTCACCATGGGCGGCCACACACAGGCTGAATGTGATCCACACAGGAAGGCTCAGTTCTGCTCTCAGAATATTCATGTCGCCTCAGACGAGCTCAGTCGTGGAGGCTGCAGAGACGTTCAAAGATGCGAGAAGGAAGAGGAAGCTGAGTGTGTGTGTGAGTATGTGTGTGAGTGTGTGTGTGAGGGGGGGGGGCAGGAAGTTGCTCCATCTCATACAGTTCAAAGGCACTTTTCCTTGGAAGACGCACGCACAGAAGAAGCAGCAGACGGAAGGTTACCAAAAACCCAAATGTTCATTTAATTTTTCTTCTAAAGCAAAATTCCAGCTTCTTCTCCTGCTTGTTTTTTTAATAGAAAACGAAAACAAAACAAACTGAATCTCCTCGTACAAACATTTAAAAATGACTCACAGAAACAAAAAGAGGAAATTAAACCAGCAAAATAAAAAGCTGCTGTACAAACGGGGATGTTGATCTCCACACACACACGCGCGCACGCACACGCACACACACACGCACTGTGAGCTGCATCACCGTGTTTCAGTGAAGCTGCTGAAAGTGACTTTTCCCCCTTTAGTCCTGAAAGTTGTTTTTCCTGGAAGTGGAAACCTGCTGAAGCTTATTTACAACAAAAGGAAAACAAACAAAAAAACAGTTTAAAAACTTCAGATTCGGTGACTCCCGCTGACGTGATTCTGCGTGTAAAAATGAGCCTCCGTGTTTCAAGTTTGACATGATTGAGTGTTTCCTGTATTCACATACAGTCGTCATGGAAACCGTCCACACCGAGGCAGGAAGTAACCAGGACCAGGAAGCAAGAAGAGACTTTGATCAAGAGGAAGTCAAAACTCCAGTTCATCAGTTTGGTGACTTTTGTCTGATAAATATCTCAATTAGCAAAACTTCCTGCTTCAGCCTCTTGTATTTGTACGTGAAGAGGCTCCGCCCCCTTTTCTCCCTCCAACAGACGTTTTAAAGGTGTGGTGACAGCGTTTGTCCAGCAGAGGGCGACGGGGGCCAACAGAGCCCAGCGACAGCAGAGCCTCACGTCAGTCCACACGCATCCATCAGGATTCATTCTGTCTCGGTCAGAAGGGGGCGGCGCCAATGCACCGGTGGGAGGGGCTTCCACTGAGCAGAGGCTCAAACGAAAACACACACGATGGCGGAGGTCAAAGGTCATCCACGTCAAGTCCACAACGGCGCACCACATTTCCCGAGTGGCTGAGAGCTGTCACCAGTCCCTGTGTGTGCGTGTGTGTGTGCATGTGTGTGTGTGTGTGTGTGCGTGCGTGCGTGCGCTATTTGTTCCGCAGCAGCTCCAGCTGGTCCTGGTACTCGGTGAAGAGTCTCTGGAATCGCAGGTTCTCTCCAATGACGGGCAACACCTCACGCAACAACTCCCGCTTACGAAGGCCCTACAAACACACACACATTTAATTTCTTTCAATTGCTCAGTATTAAAGCAGTGTGTGAGTGTGTCTCTGTGTGTGTGTGTGTGTGTGTGTGTGTGTGTGTGTGTGTGTGTGTGTGTACCAGCATGGTGGGCTCCCAGGCAGTAGTAGCTGACTTGTGAACGGGACCCAGCAGCTCCTTGCAGAGTTCTCGGAGACGGTATTCTGAACCTGATGGAGAGAAAAACACACACACACACACACACACACACACACACACACACACACACACACACACACACACACACACACACACACACACACACACACACACACACACACACACACACACGGCCAGCTGTGCTTAACTCTGATGCCATACAAGAGTGTGTGCGTGTGTGTGTGTGTGTGTGCGTGTGTTGCAGCACCTTCATTGACCAGGAAGCGAGCGTAGATGAGCAGCCAGTATCGGTACTCGGACGCTGACTGCAGCGTGAGCGCCGCCGCCAGCTGGTTTTCCAGGAAGGCCAGCGTCATGGTCTGCTGCAGGTGGTGCGGCGTGGACGCCAGGCGGGACGCCATGCGGCCGGCGCTGGGCGGGAGGGGGCGGGGTCAGACACTCTGTCAGAGCTCGTGCGTGTGTAAGTGGTAAGTGTGTGTTAGTGTGTGCGAGCATCAATCTGTGGTGTGCCTCTAGAAGTTGGCGTCTTACTTCAGGTTGCGTCCCTGCATGACAGCCAGCGGCCCCGAAGACAGAGGTGCATCCTGGGTAGGCAAGCAGCTCCTGAAGTCAGCACACTGGACGAGGGAATCTCCTCTGTCTGCGATGAGAGTCCTGAGAAACACACACACACACACACACACCTGAACCACCAGCTCCACTGTCCCTGTACTACTGTCCTATGTGGTGTTACGGCGCCCCCTGGAGCCTTGCTGCAGCATGGCGTGGGGGGCGGAGTCTCACCACGTCTCCAGGGAGGAGCTGAAGCAGTACGACTTTCCGTTGGACAAACCGACAACAGGGACGCCCTGCTGAGTCAGCAGAGACTGGGACACGGTGACATCAGCACCTACAAACACAAAAACACACACAAGCACACACACGCACACACACACACTCTGGTATTGTTGTGTATCATAACCCTTATGCAAACAAATGATAAAAGGTTCATTTATTCATTTTGTAATGAAATTGTTTCAAAACTAGAATAACAACAACTGGCACAAAGATAAGAGTGTGTGTGCGTGTGTGTGTTTGTGTGCGTGTGTGCAGGGGGGTCACCTGGTAAGATGGTGCTCAGAGACTCGTTCTTCACCAGAGCTTTCTGCCTCAGGACGTCCCTGCAAGGAGACACAGTGATTAGGACAGCTGCAGCTGCTGCGGCGCCTCGTCTCTGATGGACCAAACATGTGACACTGACCAGACGGACAGCGCGGCTCCCGCCGTCAGCACCATGACGAAGTGGGCGGAGCAGCAGAGAGCTGACACCGGCGTGGCCAGCTGGATGGCGGGGAGGAGCCGACGCCCACAGGACGAGAAGACAGACAGCATTCTGTCCTCGCAGGCCACGGCCAGGACGTCACTGAGGAGTCAGGGGAGCGAGGCGTCACTAAGCCGCCTCTCAACGTGCGCCCAGAGTCGAGTGGGCGGAGCCTCCTACCTGCTTCCTGCGGCGGCGACAATCGAGCTGGGCAGCAGCGTGTTCCAGTCACGCCCGTCTCTGCAGCAGCGCAGCTGGCTGAGCTTGGAACCAGCAACCACCGTCACCTCGTTCTCCACCTCCAGGAAGACGGACGGCTCCATGCTCACCTGCACACACACACACAGTCAGTCACAAGTGGTGCTGCCTCATGGATGGACCAGCATGAGAGTAACGTGTGTACTTGTGTGTGTGTGTGTGTGTGTTGGTCACCTGCAGGCTGAAGGCCTTCTGGATGTTCGGCGTTGGCAATTTGAGCACAACGGCCGGCGTCGGAGGAGGCACCGCCCGGCCAGGCTCCCTCTCCACTGGAGGGGCAATCTGTCAGGGGGAGGGGCTTAGATGTCAGCTGACCACACCCACCAGTGAGGGACAGCTGACACACTCGCAGCGCTGCACGTGTACCTGTGTGAAGGTGTGTGTGATGGGCGGAGCCATCTTGTCCTTCCTGGGCCGTCCCTTCTTCCTCTTCTCCACCACCTCGGCAGCGTCCAGCAGCTCGCCCTTCCTCTTCCCAAACGCCAGGTTCTTGTTGATGGCGGCCATCTTGTCCTCACTGTCACTGCTGGTGTCTTCTTTAGTCTTCACGTCTCTCAGCATCGAGACGCCATCCTTCGGCCTGAGGGACGCACGGGAAGGTCAGCCGGGTTCTTGCGTTGGTGTTGGCTCTGGCTTGTTTTTTCCTCGCTCACCTGTCTAACGGCGGCAGTCCCACCGTGGAGGCAATGGCGGCCGTCACCCCCGGCGTGGCCTTTGACCTCTCTGTGAACCTGGAGTCCAGCGCCTTCATAGGCTCAATTTTAGAGGCGGACGTGAGCAGCAGACCGGACTTCACGCTGAAAGAAGAGGAGAGTGAGGTGAAGAGCCGGCAGGGCGACCTGGGGGTGAGGCTCCGCCCCCTCGGTCACACCCACCCGTCCTTGTTGTCTTCCAGTGCTTTGGCGGCGCCGCTGGGCGGCGGCAGTGCGAGCAGCGGGTCGTGGCCGGGACGCAGACCCAGAGAGGACGTCTGACCCGGGCTGGAGTCGGAGCTGAGCTGCGGCGCCAGCTGATTAGACAGAGACGACCCCGACGGCAGGATGGGGGCGCTGTTGAACAAGGCTGGAGAGAAGTCCCTACAACACACACACACACACACACACACACACACACACACAGAAAATCAGGACCTGAACTTCACAGTAGCTGCAGGTCCGTCCCGATACAAAGTCCTACGGATTATTGCCAATAACGATATTATTGTCAACATTATTTTGAGAGCATTGTTGAACTAATGTAATGATAATATGGCATAATAATGCAGGAACAGCCTTAAAAAGAATTTCTCAAGAGTATTTAACATGTCATTGGAATGTCCAGAACTTTCCAGGAGGCTCACTGTGTGTGTGTGCTAGCAGCCCCCCCCCATCACACAAAGATAGTGGATGACTGACAGGAGGGTTCACTCTGTTCATTCCTATGGAACCGAGGCGTCCAGGTGCTGAGAGCGACGCACAGAGTGAACCCTCTTGACCTCCAGCCTCTTTGGCAGCGTGAGAGCAGGAAACAATATATTGAGGCCAGCAGAATGATCAGGTTTGTTGTCACTTATCATACGATTGATTGATATATTGACTATTGTGACAGGCTAAGTAGCTGTGTGAAGATGCAATGACAGACCAGCTGCTCTTCTCACCCCGTGTCCAGCTGAGCGATACACAGCGGCGTGATCCGCCTCCTGCCGTCCGCCGTCCTCGTCTCCACCTGCTTCTTCAGAAGGTTCTGAGGGAGGAGGAAGGTCCAACATTAAACATCAGAAGCTTCTAATGTGTGTGACTGCTGCTGCTAATCTGAGGATCTAAATATATGTAACGGAAGAACATTGAGAGGAACCACCCCGATCCTCGCCTTCCCCTCCACCCACTCAAACCCTCGACCAGCAGCAGCCATCTTCATGTCCCACCTTCCTGATGTCCTCCAGCGACTCTCCGTTCATCACGCTGTTGAGTTTGGGGGCAGAGGACTCAGGCCCGGCGCCGGCCGGCCCCGTGTTGGCCTGCGCCGAGTTCTGCCGCTCCTGCTGGTACTTGAGCATCTCGGGATTCTCGATGATGGTGGTGGAGAGCTGAGCCTCGGTGCTGGTGATGGCCAGGCTCTTCCCGTAGATGTTCTGGTGGATGGTGTTCTGCACCACAGAAAAACCAAGCATGGAGGGGAAGGTAGGTGAAGCTTCAGAACTCTTTCAGGGCTTTGATTGTGCGCTTCAGCAGACAGATTAGAGGGTGCAGGTCTGCTCTTTACGGAGGAACCCTTTTCATTGTGAAAACTAGAACCTCAGAACCTGCAGGAGGCTCCCATGTTTCATAAGAAACATCTGACCTTCTCCTCCTCGCTCAGTGGGTCTCCCAGCTCATCCAGCGAGAAGTCCAGATACGCCACAGTGCCGTCCATCGAACACACCAACATCCCCAGGCCTGTTAGAGTCCTGACACACACACACACACAATGAAAACAGCGTAACTTGCATGTTTGTGTGTGTATTTGTGTAGATTTACTCAAAACATCAGAGGAGCACATCTTGGCGTGTTCCCTCAGGAGGTCACAGCTCTCCCGTCTGAGACTCACCAAGAGATGTCCATGATGGATTTATCAAACAGGTCGTGGATGACCACCAGGGGGCGCTTCAGAGACGTCAGCTGAGCCGAGAGAGCCGAGGAGAGATTGAAATCATCAAATGTGAAACCTGAAGATTCGGCCGCTTCACGGATACAAACCACAAACAAAACTCAGTTCAACTAAGAAAAATGTGACTCAATTTCAGAGACACTTCAGAGATTGTCTGAGATTTCACAGACAAACAGCTGCTTTTTATCAGTGAAATATGAAACACTTCATCTTTCAGGAAGCACACAGCAGAGCTGGAGGTGACGTCACCAGAACAAACAGGCAGTCCTTTCACATTAAAAGCACACGCACCATCATTCTGACAAGGTTTGAGTCATCTTCAGCTCTTATTGTGAGGTCGAGAAACCCAAACAGGAGCTCTGAGATGATGATCGAGTTCAACTAGAGACGCTGCATGTTGCCTCATCAGCTGTTAAAGGAACAGTGCACAATAATAATCTGCATTTATTTTCTTAAATATCATATCAAGTGTATGTAAATAGTGTCTAATTGCTTGTAATGCTTTGTTTTGGAAGGAAGTAACATGGAAACAGTGGTAGTAGAAGAAGGAGAGACGGAATGCTCTGCAGTCCCGACCGTTTCTCCTCTTGGTCCTCAAAGGTCACCGTAGCTTCACAACATTCTCCCAACAAACCAGCGCTGACACACACACGCGCGCACACACACACACACACACTGTCACACAATTACACCAGTGCTCACACACTGGTGTAACATCAGTTAAAGCAGCGATCAGAGCTGAGGTACTGACCCAGACGGAGAGTGAGCGGTCCTTGCTGCCCACGGCGCAGCAGCAGTACGGGCAGCTGGGCTTCGGAGAGCTGCCGTTCTTCTGCTTCTTCTTGAAGATCTTTGGGTTGAATTTCTGCAGAGACACAGAGAGGACGGGTGAGGGAGCGTCCCAGCAGGGGGCGGAGCTCCCCCGACACGCCGGCCGCAGCCTCCCCTCACCACTACGGTGACGGCCTTCCGGTGGCCCACAAAATCCATGTTGGTCTTCCAGCCGTCCCTCTCCACAATCTGAGCGGTGGGACCCGAGTTGTTCATGGCGTGAGCCGACACCAGGTACTGACCGTCCGGGGACCAGGACAGACGCAGGACGTGAGTCGTCCCGCCACACTGACACACACACAGACAAAGAGAGAGGGACAGGTCAGATGCCCTGCCTGTCTGCCTGCGGGTGGGCGGGCCGCGGCGGGGCCAGGCTGGGTCGTACCTCACTGAAGGGTTTGGTGATGTTGGCCTCCATCTGCCAGTCCAGCGTCCTCCACACCTTCAGGCTGTGGTCGTCAGCCTGCGAGGCGATGTACTTCCCCACCGGGTCCCACGTCAGACCTTTGACCAGACCAGTGTGTCCTCGCAGACACGTTACCATCTCTGAGGACACAGAGCCCAGAGTCGTTCAGCAGCACAGACAGACAGACAGACAGACAGACAGACAGACAGACAGACAGACAGACAGACAGACAGACAGACAGACACGTTTTTTTCTTCCATCTTGCTTTGCTAACCTGGGAACTTGCGAGCGTTCCAGATGACGATGGTGTTGTCAACGCTGCAGGAGGCGAGCCACATGTCATGAGGAGACCACGCCACGTCCATCACATCTACACACACATACACACACCACGTGATACAGACATCAGCACAGGCCAGTAGCATCTAGCAACTAGATGATGATTCACTGAGCCAACATTAACGTAAGCATTAGCTCGTTAGCTGCTCGAGTCTGACCTCCAGTGTGGTTCCTCAGGATGGTGACACACCTCCACTGCTCCACATTGGCCAACTTACTGCTCGACCCAAACACCGTGCTCGGCCCAATGAAGCTGCAAAACACATCAACAATAACAGCTCAGGACCCACAACACAACAACGCCACCAACTAAAGACACAAATGATCAGACAACAAAACCAGTCTGTGTGTGTGTGTGTGTGTGTGTGTGTGTGTGTGTGTGTGTGTGTGTCTGTGTGCGTGTGTGTGTGTGTACGTACGCCGCACGTTTCCACACCATCACCAGCTTGTCGTCCCCTCCTGAAGCCAGGTACAGCCCATTGTTGGACCAGCGCACACAGTTCACACAGGCTGCAGAGACAAACACACAGTGGTTTTAAGTGCAGCCGAGGAGGCCAAGTGTGTGTGTGTCTGTGTGTGTGTGTGTGTGTGTGTGTGTGTGTGTGTGTGTGTGTTCGTGCATGCGAGATTTGAACACATCAACCACTGACCGGCAGGTGACATTGTTTACCTAAATGATTGTCCATCTGGCAAAGCATCTTGGGAATATTCTCATTCTTCTCGTCCTCCTCTCGGAGCACCGGCGCCATGTTCCAGATCATCACCTTCCCAGAATCCTCCCCTGCAGACACATTCTCAGCATTAGTCTGTTGATCGGTGAGCGGCAGCAGGTCCAAACAAACAGCAGGAACCTTCAGGGGTTCTGAATCCTGTTCACACACTCAAGCAAGTGTGTGTGTGTGTGTGTGTGTGTGTGTGTGTGTGTGTGTGTGTGTGTGTGTGTGTGTTACCTTGTCCACCAGTTGCAAACTTGGTTCCATCGGGATGAATGTCGACTGAAAATATGGGTTTGCCTGTAAAATAAATGAAAAGCAAAGACTCGCATGATTCAATCAGTTCTCCTCCAGTCGCTCCAATCGAACTCCATCATAAACAGAAATTTGCGGCACTTTAAAGTACTTTCATATGAAGACGACTCTCTTTGATGTTGGAGTTGGATCAGATTCACTCCAAAAACTCACTGTTGTTACAAGTTGCAACATTAATCTTCTTCTTTCCCTGCCAAACAATTTCCAATATTTAAGGTGGAGGTTTATCAGACGAGTGAATTCTGAGCTCATGATGAGAACTGACTGATCAAAGCTGGTCGGTCAGAAGCTCCTGGAAGCCTCTGACGTTCTCCTCCACACGACCCTTCACTGGAGTGTGTGCAGAGGGAGAAGTTTGAGAGAACCTCTCTGTGTAGATGTGTGAGAGTCGCTGAGGGAGCAGGAGGACACTTGGAGGAGGACACTGCTAGGACACTTGGAGGAGGACACTTCTAGGAGTACACTTCTGGAGGACACTTGGAGGAGGACATTTCTAGGAGGACACTTGGAGGAGGACATTTCTAGGAGGACACTTCTAGGGCACTTCGAGGACACTTCTAGGAGGACACTTGGAGGACACTTCTAGGAGGACACTTGGAGGAGTACATTTCTAGGAGGACACTTCTAGGGCACTTCTAGGAGGACATTTCTAGGAGGACACTTCTAGGGCACTTCTAGGAGGACACTTCTAGGAGGACACTTCTAGGGCACTTCTAGGAGGACCGACGGACGGTTAGAGGACAAACAGGTGTGAAGTTGGTCTCCACCCGTCAATCACCAGGAACCTCCACTAAGCGCCGAGATGAGGAGGAGATGAGGAGGAGATGAGGAGGAGATGACGGGGGTCTTTGTCTCACAGACTCGCTCCTCGTCAATGTGGCGGAAATGAAGGTAAG
>CAESWR010002664.1:24648-34931 GCA_903171835.1 Mullus surmuletus
AAAGTCTGGATTACAACGAAGCAGAACATTTCACTCAGATTAAGAGTGAGAATCCCCAAAGCTCCAAAAGAACAAAGTGGAAAACCTGAACATCTGTATGGAAAAACACAATGGCCCGGCGGCCCGGGGGTCAAAGGTCAGCCTGGAACCTCAGGACCAGAGCTGACGAGTCTGATTTCCTGAGGTTTCCACGTCTCTGAAGTCATCGACCATCAGACCTGTGAAGCGTCTTCAAGTCCATTACTCAGGTAGAAGTACAGATACTAGTCTTTAAAAAGGCTTGTGTAGAAGTTGAAGTATCAACGAATAAAGTGAACGTGTAAAAGTACCTAAAGTATAAAAGTCAAAGTAATGCAAGGGCGGAAAAAAAGCCTGTTTCAGCTTCATTGACGCTCAGTGACACTGAAGGCTTTTCACGACAATGCAAATACGTGAAAGAAGCACATGTGAACTACTGAGCACCAACACGTGTTTCATGGAGACGAAGATACGATGACGAGTTGCCTATAAGTTTTGGAATGGAGCAAAAAAACTCCAGCTTCAGAGGCAGCTTATCAATAGCCTTCATTGGAATGTAAATGATGAAATGAAATAGGAGTAACGAGGCTATTTTCAAAATGTGAGGAGTAGAAAGTACAGATAATTGTGGTCAAAATGTGAGGAGTAGAAGTAAAGGGTCGGCTGAAATACAAATACTCCAGTCAAGTATAGATACCCAACATCTCTACTTAAGTAAGGTAACAAAGTATTTGTACTTTATTTCTTGACACCTCTGTTGAGCATCTCTTTGTTTCAAGGCCACGCCCACTCCTTTGATGTAGCGACGTCCTTTTAATAACTTTTGCAGTGACCGTCTGAGTCGTCGCTCGCTGACGTTAATCCTCCAATGCTAGTTTGTTTATCTGCGATGTGCTGGAATTGGTGATGCGAATGTACGACTCTTTTGCCAAACTCTTCATCCGTGTGACTCCAGCAACTAGACGGAACTACTTTCTGCAACAGAGAAACCGGGCTGGAACTCGGCTCACGGGACGCAACTATCCCTTTAAAGATGTCGAGGAGCACGCATTTCTGCAGGTGGCGCTGTGGAGGTGAGCTGAGGTCGCACGCGGCGTGTTTGTTGTTTGACATTCAGCCTTTAAAGGTTCCGATCAGCTGTGGAGGTTCTGAGGCCGGATCACGGCGCCCGACATCAAACGAAGGGCAGACGGGAAGCGACTCATCTGCGCTTTTAACTTGTGCTCTGATAAAGATTGTAATTAGCGGCGGCGGCGGTGACGGGGGGCCGCACGGTGGTGACGGGGGGCCGGGTGGCGGTGACGGGGGGCCGGGCTGTGATGTCCCACCGTCACACACACCTCCGTCCTGCTGCAGGTTCAAGCAGACGTCAAACACACCGTCACAGGCGATGCGCCCGCACACAGAGACGCGATGAAAAGCCACCATTCGCGGCTCCAGGACGGAGAAGTTGGTGGACGTCACGCGGCGCCGCCTGGAGCGACGCCTATCAGCCGCCGCAGCTGCCGGCGTGCGCTTATCACGGGCGCAGGCACACACGAGCCGCCGCCGCCGCCATTTCTCCTTCAGCCGCACAAAAGAGAGGAAATAAATCAGTGAGTTCTTTGAGGTCAGAGAGAAATCACAGATGTTGTTGCCTGCACACACACACACACACACACACACACGCACACAAACACACACGCAGGCAGGCAGGCAGATAAAGGAGAAGCTTTATTCCACCTCTCTGACTTCATCCCTGCAGCTGTTTTGCTGCAGAGGAAACAAACCTGACCTCATCACAGGGTCACATGACCGTCAAGTCTGTTAATTAGTTGTCATATTCCTATCAGATGTTGTTGTTTTTTTTATAATTGATGAGGCAGAGAGAGAACAGGTGATCATTACATCCTCAGCTAAATGGCACTGATCGATCCTGAGCAGACTGAGAGGAAGAGCTGATCAGCTGATAATCACCAGCTGAGCCTCACATCTGCTGCAGAGCCGCGTGCCGGTCATGTGACCGAGATGCAAACTGTCTAAAATCAATAAAAAGTCAAAGGTTAAAGGGATAGTTGGGATTTTCCTTCATGAAGTCGTACGAGATCCTCACCATCAGTGTGGCTCATCAGCAGTGATGTTTGCGCGCAGTGATACGAAGGGAGAGAAAATAGATGATTGCGAGGTCGGACTTTTTCACAGCCAAGAATTGGTGATTGGTGAAGGCAGATTGTTTTTTAGATCCAAACTCTTCATCCGTGTGACTCCAGCAACTGTGTGTGAAGGGTGCAAGCAGCTCACCCGAGGTCGCACAGGTCGCCCTCAAAGTCACTATTGGAATTCACAGCTTCACTTAAAGTCCCATCCTGTGTGTGTGTGTGGGTGTGTGTGTGTGTGTGTGTGCTGCCATGGCAACACATACCGAGCCAGCGTCCATGGTTACCGGAGTGACAGAGCATCGGCTTAAGCCATGAGAATATGATGCAAGTTCCCAGGTAAGAAAAAAAAAAAAAGAGGGCTTATTCAAGTTGCAGGCCTGAGGGGGACTGTGTATCGCGTTTCCATGGCAACCATCAACTGCTAACCTGCAGCATCAGATTACAAACAGCGGCTTAGTGCGGCTGTATGGAGTGTGTGATAAGAGGAGCATGGAGGAGCAGCTCACCTGTGTGAGAGCAGACACGGCTGGACAGGAAATTACCCAGAATTCCTCCCACCTAAAACACTTTTTTCTGGTTTTCATTGTTTCGAAGTTTAGGACCCAGAAGTCGATTCTCCTCAGCAGGGTCCTCAGGGGGGCTGCGGCCATCGCGTCTCAGTGACAAACTGTGAGGTCAGAGAGATCACGGAGCAGAACTCTGAGGATGCAGCTGAGAGGACACGACAGCTGCAGCCGTGTGTGTGTGTGTGTGTGTGTGTGAGAGGTTGACTGATAGGCTAAGGAACGCAGGCTGCGGCTCAAACGTCATGCGTGTCACGTCTTTGACCACAGCGCCCCCCTCTGGTGACTCCATGTCACAGCAAAGCAATCAAAGAGCAAATCAAAGGGAGGGATTTTGGACTTTGACTGCTGATTGTGAGGTGAAAAAGTGTGTGAGTGTGTGTGTGTGTGTGTGTGTGTGTGTGTGTGTGTGTAAGAGGATGGAGGGGGGCGTTAAAAAAGAAGCTAAAAGAGGGAAGAGGAGGCACATTGATGCTTTTCCATCTGTGCTGCATCTCTATTGTTCTCTTTAAAGCCTCTACACACACGCGCGCGGGCACACACACACACACACATTGCAGCAGCTTCAGAGGCAAAGGATGGGTTATTCATGCTGAGCGGTTTTATGTTTCCCTGCTTGGCTCGTCGTGTTTTCCGAGGATTAAAATTTCCCAGATGAGCCAAAAAGGAGCTAAAATAATAAATGAAAAGGCGGAGCGTGAGCCGGCAGCCTCCAGGCTGTTTGTTCTTCACCCCAGCCAATTTATTCTCGGTCAAAACTGATTTCCCGTATATTCCTTCAGCCGTTTATTCCTCATCTGCCGCAGCTGAAGTGTCACGTCGGGATGAATATTCAGCGTCTCCATGCAGATATGAGACGAGGACGAGCGAAGACACGAGGAAAAATAGCTCATCAAAGTGTAATCACACGTAACGCAGGAGCACGGGATGAAATATGCATGACAAACGCCCAGGCAGGCAGGTCCTCTGAACCCACACACACACACACACACACACTCATTGAAATTCCTTTCAGAGCCACAAAGACAAAAATCACAATCACAGACTCAAGGTTTAGTCATATTTTATTTACAAATGTTCACCTCCGCCATCCCATAATCTTCACGTTTAATCTCAGAGTGAAGCTGAAGCGATAATGTGAGTTTCTTCCCGGTTACAAACAAACAAACAAACAAACAAACAAACAAACAAACAAACAAAGACGAAAAGAAAACCTCGCGCGACAAACATGTTAAAAGCATTCTGTGGGAAAAGGAGCAGGAAAGAGCCGATCCCCGATATCGCTAAATCGGGGAGTTCAGCCGCTGTGTCGCCACGACAACGGCGACCACGACGACGGAACTCTGCTAGCTTTTTTTTTTTTTGTGCTTAAATGCGGAACCCTTCATACAGCTGAAATACTTAAAACACCTTAAAGGAGAAAAACGGCTTTCAAAGCCTCAATCACACGCGGGAAAGACGAGTCTGCTTCCATCAGCCAATCAGACGGGTTTCCTGAGCAGGGGTTCTCAACACGTGGTCCAGGGACCCGCATGGACCCTGGAGGGTGACTTTTGTTTGGGGGATTCAGAGTGAGAGCACGATGAAGGCAGCTTCAAAGTTTGATCATCACAAACAGGCTTTCTCCTCACTTTGTAAAAAAATATTCATTATCAAATATTATTCATCGAATCCCAAAGATCCATCGATAGGACAGAAGGGGCGGAGCCTGAAGGCAGTGGGCAGATTTTTAAACAAATAAAAGCATTTTCTCATCGTTTGCTCAGAATTGGTGCTCACCAATATTCGGATTATTTTCTGATCATTTATTGGCAATTTATCAATGCGCTTTTTCCGCATATTTTAAATGAAATCGTGTGAAAATAGAAGATTTGTACTAAAAAATGAATTGATAAAAAATGTGAAACAAACAATTAAATAAAAAAAGTTTTTAAAAAATTGCAAGGAAGATAAATAACAACAAACATATGTCAATAACTGGATATTTCTGGGTCAGAAATAGGTGTGTGTGTGTGTGTGTGCGTGCGTGCGTACGTGCGTGCGTGCGTGCGTGCGTGTGTGTGTGTGTGTGTGAGAAAACCCCTGCTCAGGAAACATGTGGAATGCGCTCAGTGTTCACGGGTTGTTGTCACAGGTGGTCTCCTCGTCGATCTGCTGCAGCGGCGTCCCCTCACATGGCGGTTGGCTGGCCACCTGCGAGAGACACACAGAGCGCCGTTAACCTCAGAGCGCCAAGCCCCGCCCCCTGGTGGCGTGCTGCTGGGCGGGACTTACTTTTGAATCGCATGTAGCAGGAGTTACAGTAAAGCTGCTTGTTTCGTATGCGGACTTCGGCGCCGGCTTCCGATCCTCCCAGGTCGGACTTGCAGTCAATGCACTGCGGGGTTTCAGAAAGGTCAAAGGTCAATCTGAATGTGAAGGCGTGGCGGGGCGAGAGATGATGAGGGGTTCGAGGACGAGGATGAAGACAAAGTAGGAGGGTGAAACAGCTGATGGCACAAACACTCAGCTGGTTAGAGGTTGAGCAGCAGGTTAGTGATCAGGGTCAGAAAGGTCAGTGTTCTCTGAGGGTTGTCTGACGCCCGCCGTCGCTCTCCGGTTGCCATGGCGGCGACGGCGGTGCGACTCTCACCTTGAAACAGCCCAAATGATAACAGAGCCCCAGGGACTCGATGATCATGGCGGCTCCTTTCCCCAGCGGCGAGTCACAGAACGTACAGATTTTCTTTCCACTCACTGACCTGGATCACAAAATGCACAGCTGTGACTTCACACATGCAGGAGGCATGTAGCACACACACACACACACACACACAGTATAACTTGGGTCTTGATGCAGCACCCCCCCGCCCCCGCCCCGTCCATCTGGCCTGTTTCAGACGTTTCCTTTGCTTGACTGACTCTTTGCTGCTGAAGCTGTTTGACCGCAGCTGCATCAAAACATTGGCAAATGTTCCGTGACGACAGTTTGTTCATTCGTCCCGATGTTGTGGCTGCTCGGACGCCGTCAACACGGTTTGGAGACTGATTAAAGGGATAGTTGGTGTTTTTCATCATGAAGGTGTATGAGCTCCTCACCATCAGTGAGCTTCATCAGCAGAAAGTAGTTCCGTGTAGTTGCTGGAGGAACACGGATGAAGAGTTTGGCTCCAAAAAACAACAAGCGTTCAAAAGAGTCATACATTTGCATCACCGATTCTTGGCTGTGAAAAAGTCCGACCTCACAATCACCCAGAACTATTTTCCCTCCCTTCGTATCACAGCGCACACCTTTTCGATTAGCTGGAGGAAGGAGGTGGAAGGAGACCGCTGCGACGCTTCTTCTCTTGTGTCACAGCGGTCTCCTTTCGCCTCCTTGAATTTGTGAATTGGTGATGCAAATGTGGCATAACACAGCTGAGGAGTAACTCATTTGCATCATGAATTCTTTGCGACAAAAAAGTCCGACCTTGCAATCACCCGACACTATTTTATCAGCTGAAGGAGGCAGAAGGACGTTGCAGAGGTCTCCTTCCAAGCATGACGTGATGATGGTGCGCGCAGTGATACGAAGGGAGGGAAAATAGTTCCGGGTGACTGCAAGGTCGGACTTTTTCACAGCAAAGAATTGGTGATGCAAATGTATGACTCTTTGAACGCATGTTGTTTTTTGCAGCCAAACTCTTCATCCGTGTGACTCCCGCAACTAGACGGAAATACTTTCTGCAACAGAGAAACCGGGCTGGAACTCGGCTCACGGGACGCAGTGGAGGAAAAGTCACTGCTGATGAAGCTCACTGATGGTGAGGAGCTCATACACCTTCATGGAGAAAAACACCAACTATCCCGTTAAGTAACGTTAAGGTGAGCAGACGTCCCTGATTTCAGATTATCTGTCCCTGGTTAAAATTAGCCCCGAAAATGTCCCCGATTTCAGTGATTTATAATTGAGAAAAAATGGCTGCGTGTTTACGAGAACAATGGTTATTACGGTAGCAGGTCAGACGTGTGAGTGAGCATGTTGCACACAGACTAGAACAACAGTTATTACGGTATTATGGTCGCGCGCCGCCTTTAGAGGAAGAGGAGGAAGAGAAGAAGGAGAAGAAGGAGAAGAAGAAGAAGAAGAGCGCGCTCGTCACAGTTACGGTCTGTAACTGTCACAGTTTCTTCATCTAATCTTTTTAACTTTTAATCATTTTCCTCCCAGAGCTGGAAATGTCCTCGATTTCATTTCAGAAATCTGCTCACCTTAAGTAACGTTAGCACAGCTAATGAGTCGCTCTGACCTTTTTACTAACAAAGATCATTATCTGAAACGTTCCATGTTTGTTGGTGACGTAGGAGCCGGTCCAACGGCAGCAATGTTTACATCTTATGTGGCAGGTCAGCTAGCACGCTAATGCTAGCTGTGATCACCATGTGACTGTCACAGCGCAGACGCTAAATGACGAAAGTTAGATTCTACAAACCAACCAGCTTCCAGTGAACACAGACTCACATGGAGAAACTCAGTGACTCACAGTTAGCGCTGGCTAACAGCTAATGAGAAATAAACAATCAGCCTTCTGAATGGATGCAGGCTGTGAAATGAAGGATGAACATGAGGAACAAATCACATAAAACACAAACATCCAAAGTTCTGAAGGAGGATTCTGGTATTTTTTCAAAGTGGGCCCGTTTGGGTCTGAAATTTGAGTCTTCAATATGTCAAAAAATATTCAGACCCAAGAAGAAGCAGCCATGTTGAAAAATATCTGAAAACAAGACCCGACCTGCCACCAGTTGCAGCCCCCCACCGACCCCCCAGTGACACCAGTGAGCCCCCGTGTTACCTGCTCCTCTGCTGGGGCCCCCCGGGTTCGGCCGCCGGCTCCGGTGAGGTGGTGGGAGACAGGGAGGAGGAGGGGGACTGGGACTGCTGGGAGCGGGGGGATGTGGGGGTCCCCGCCCAGCCCCGCAGGGACCCCATGGAGATGGAGGAGGGCAGGGTGGCGGCGCCGGGCCGCGCCCCCAACCCTGACCCGCCGCCGTGATAGGGGGCGGCGCCGGAGAGGGCGGAGTTTGGCCGAGCGTAGCTGGGGAAGTGGGAGTTACTCCTGGGGGTCCAGGACGAGCGCCACGAGTTGTAGGAGTCCAAGTTGTCGAGCGACTCGCCTCTGCAAAGCCACACCCACCGCGCCCAGTTAGCCAGTTAGCTGTTAGAGCCACCAAAACCAGTTTGGCCACCTCAGCGTGTTAGTGTGATTAAGAAGCCGCCAGCAGCAACAGCGCCGCCGCGTCTGTCCGGGGAGGAGGGAGGGGTCTGTACCTGCGCATGGGCGGGCCGTCGGCCTGCTGGGCGGCGCCGGCCCCGGGCGCACGCTGGCGGATCCAGCTGCTGTCCGTCAGCAGCGGCGTTTTCTTCTTCATCTCGTTGAGGATCTGCTGGCGCTCCAGCTCGGCCTGCGCCGCCACCGGCTGGCCTCGCCTGTCGCCCATCACTGCCAGAGAGCAAACACAGGGCGGAGTCAGAGCGGTCAGGGGGCGGAGTCTGAGCGGTAAGGGGGGCGGAGACGGAGCGGCGAGGAGGCAGAGTCAGAGCGGCGTCAGAGCGGCGAGGAGGTCAGAGCGGCGAGGGGGCAGAGCTCGAGCGATGAGGGGGCGGAGACAGAGCGGTGAGGTGGCGAAGTCAGAACGGTGAGGAGGCGGAGTCAGAGCAGTGAGGGGGCGGAGACAGAGCGGCGAGAGGCGGAATCAGAACGGTGAGGAGGCGGAGTCAGAGCAGTGAGGGGGCGGAGACAGAGCGGCGAGGGGCGGAATCAGAACGGTGAGGAGGCGGGGGAACACAGATAGGAAAGGGGACACATTCAGAGGTGGGTAGTAACATTTACTCTATTACATTTACTCAAGTACATTTTTTGGACAAATTGTACTCTTATGAGTAACTTCAATGCACAATACCTTTTAGTTTTACTTGAGTATGTTTGTGAAGAAGAAACGTGATTCTCCGTGTCTTTACTATGCGAGAGACACTTCCACAAAAGGCTCCACCACATGACTCTATTCCACCAATCAGAGGCAGACTTTCAGTCACATGACCACATACATTCTTAGCGGCCGGGCGAGTACCTATGGCGCTGATGGACAGAGAAGGAATACGCTCCGCTCGCCCCTCCAAGCTCCGCCCACACACGGAACTCAGGATTGAAAAAAGGAAAAAAGGCAGGATGGCTTCATCCATCAACTGGCTTCAAAACAGCTGTTCGCAAACCAGCGGGTGACGTCACTTCTATCTCCGTCCACCTTCACATACAGTCTATGATCCACACCAATCACTGATTCACTTAAAAATGATGCAGCTTTGATGACAAACGTTTGCACACAGCTGATCAATCATGTGATCAGCGCAGGAAGTAAAAGGATTTAATCAAACATTGAATTAAAGCAGCAAAGTTCATTATTGACCTGCTGAAAATCAAACTTCTTTCAATAATTAGTTGTCTGTAATTTCCCACTCGGCCGGCTGATCGATTGAGAGTCCGGCGGCTCGGCTGTCAATCAAACAGCTCTGATCGGAGCGCAGCCTGGAGGGGGCGTGGCCGGGGCGGAGCCCACCTGTCTCTGGCTCTCTGTATCTCATGGCGTTGAGGATGTTCCTCCTCTCCATCTCCAGCTGGGACGCCACTCGCTCGCTCTGCGCCTGCTTGTCCTGCTTCGACCTCAGCTGCTCCTCCAGCAGCTGCTGAGCGAAGCCGCTGCGCACCCAGACGCCTACACGCCGCCGCACGCCACGTTACTCACAGGTATAACTTATCAAGGCCTCACACAGGGCGACATCTGCACATCCACCATCATTTTGGTGTGTGTGATAGTAAACTTTAACCCTGTGTGTGTGTGTGTGTTTTCTGCACAGTGCAGTTACACTCAGGAACTGTAGGAGTGCTGCTGAGCCGCTCTGTGTTACTTTAAAGCAGTGATTCTCAACTCGTCGGTCCTATTAGGGGGTCCCGGACACGTTCTGGTTGGGTCGCAAAACAGCTGGTCAAAAATGAGCGATTAGGGTCCTATCTTCAAAACAAACGCCGGCGCTGTGGGCAGAGACGCACACGGCAGAAAGTCGAGCTGCGCTCACGTCTGACTGCCGGCGCAGGGAGATCAGCTGATCTAAAGAGACTTTGGATGTGATCTGGGCGCAGGCGGACACAGATGCTGACCTCCACAGACCTCCACCTCCACGGAGGTCAGACGGGTTTCTTTCAGAAATACGTGAACAGCGATCGTCATAAATGAATTTATTGAATTATTAATTCATCGACTCCACTCTTGCCCCCTCCCTTCCGTAACTCCTCCTCCACCTGCTGTCCTGAGCTACTCGGGTCTTGACTGGACGCCGCCAACCAAACTGTCAGTGTGCGAATCAGCAGAGGCGCACGTGACACTTGGTTTGAATTCTATAAAAGTGGGTGAAATATTAACGACCAGAGGAAAATGTGGGTCTGAGGGCGAGAGCAGGTGAGAAGCACTGCTTTAAAGTGCAGGTGGACAAAACCCTCAGAATTCAGGTCAGAGGTCAAAGATCAACGTTAAACTGACCTTTCCACGG
>CAESWR010002664.1:60751-71071 GCA_903171835.1 Mullus surmuletus
GAGAGAGAGAGAGAGTGTGTGTGCGTGACAGCAGCTGACTGACAGCAGCAGAACTACCTGTGGGCGGCGACAAAGTCAAAACCAGGAAGGGTGACATCAGAGCTTTGCACAAGTCCCACCCAACCGGCCATGCGAGTACAGAGTGCACACACACACACACACACACACACACACACAAACACAAACACACACACGCAGGGAGCGCACAGCTGCAGCTGCGTCCGTCCTCTTCCTCTTCATCTTGTCACACCCTGAAACTGTCCCCTCCCCTCCCGGCCAAGCCCTTTGCTGGAGAATACCTGTGGAATCTGTGGGGCGGCGGCGTATTTTGGAGACGTTTGGGTTGCTAGGCAACCAGGAGGTGACAGAAACTTGCAAATATTTCCCTGAAGCAACTCGAGAAAACATGGGAGTGGAGGGACGCTTTCTCTTCCTGCTCGTGTCACTCATGTTAAAGTTGCGTAAAGTTTGCAGATGTGTGTATGTGTGTTATAAATGTACACACACACACACACACACACACACACACACACTTACACACAGCTGTTCCAGTGCTCTTCCCACTGGGACAGCTTTCATGTAGACTCACAGCTTCCACATGGGCTGGAATAATTACGGGTTGCTGCTTCTATATTTGAAGCAGCAAACATGCTTATTAGCGAGTTGACCTCCTCGCTCGCTCGCTCGCTCACTCACTCGTCCCCAAACGGGCCGGCGCCGACCCACTCGGGTCGGCGGAGGACGCAGCAGCCACCAGCTGAGCACGGTTCTTATGTTACACGTAAATTGTTGTGTCAGCCAATAAAAGAATATCTTATCTTATTTGATCTTATCCTGTCCTCTCTTATTTTATTTCACCTCATCTTATCCTGTTGTTATCGTATTTTATCTTATTTTATCTTATTCTATTTCATCTTATCTTATCCTGTTGTTATCCTAGCCTATCGTATTTGATCTCATCTTATCTTATTCTATTTCATCGTATCTTATTCTGTCATATCTTATTTCATTATCTTATCTTATGTTATTCAATCTTATCTTTTCTTATCCTATCTTACTCTATTTTATTTTATCCTGTTTTAATCCTATCCTATCTTATTTTATTTTATCTTATCTTATCTTATCAATCTCCTCCCTCCATTATTCCACTTCACTTGTGGAAAAACCCCATTCCTGATAGTGACAGAAGGCCTCAGGTGTGTTTTGGCTGTCAGTCAACATCTGTCACCCTGCATCGCTTACAAAGCCAACAAACATGAAGCTAAACTGTGAACCAGATTCAAAGCAGAACAAAGGAAAAGTTGGACTGCGGCCTCGCAAACTTTGAAGCAGCCAAAGGTCACGTTGTGGCCGAAATGCAAGTTAAGTTAGTTGACACTGCTAGCTTAGCTTAACAACGCTAGCATTCGATTTATTATTGTTTGGATTGAGTTCCTGTTCACCTGTTTCGCATGAAACGCACTGCTGAGCGTGACCTCTGCTTGGTGACCTCTGATTGGTGACCCCTGATTAGTGACCCCTGATTGGTGACCCTCCCTGATTGGTCAGGGTCAGAGCCCATTCACGTGGTAATCGGCTCTTTAATTCCAACGTAACATTACACACAACAACACAGACGTTAGCAAGCTAGCTAGCACTAAGTAAATGATCAGTGCTCTAAAAAACCAGTAAGCATCGGCAGTTAGCTCAAAATCAGCTGTATTTGGAAATATAATGTGTCGCGAACGTTCTGACTCATTTATTCGGCAGAATAAAATTCATGTACTTCTTGAATGAATGGCGGCTGATGCGCTTGGCATGGAAGGACCCCATGGCTGGGACCCTTAGCGGCGGCTGTAACTTTGCCTGATGGAAATTAGGTTTGCTGGCAATGATACAAGCCAAGATTTAAGAACAGGCGTGAGAAGGGCGGCGCACTGCTCGCTCGGGCTTCCTGCGCTCAGCGAGACGCAGACATTCATATGTAAGAGCTACCATTCATGACAGGCTTCAAACGGGGACATTTGCGGGGACAGTTTGTGCCGGGGACGGGACACCCAGACGGGGGGCTGTCCCCGGAAATCAGGGACGTCTGGTCACCCGTTAGTAAGCTAATAAAGAAAGCTGTGAGGATCCACTCCTAGCAAATGACGGCACTGCGCCTCCATGTTTGTTTCCCCGTTTGTTTCATGTGATCTCAAATTGATAATTGCTCTTTGGTGATAATTAGTGTCATAAATATCCATGTTCTTCACACTCCGCGGAGTGAGTCCAGTCCAGAGAGAAGACGTGAAGATGGTTTAAACTAAAGGGGGCTGACAGACCCTCTGAAAGCCCCCCGCCAGCCCGCCCAGAGCATGTGGAGATAATGATGGAGAAGGAATGTTCTGCTGACTGCTGCCTGCACATAATCCTGCTAAATATGCCGCTGCCATCGCGCAGCCTCTAATCCGCGCAGGCAGACCCCGATTTCACACCAAAAGACGGAAAGGAGCGAACCCTCGAGGAGGCCTGGTTTTGTTTTTCTTCATCCAGGCCGGACCTTCTCTTTGTCTATCGGCCGACCTCATCCGACCGCCGCCGACCTCAGCCGACCTCCGACACCAAACCATGCCCAGAATATCAGCCTGCATATTTTCAAATCCCGCCGACAATAAACCGAGAAGTGATGAAGACTTGAAATGTTGACGCGCGCCCAATGAGAGACCCCGGTCGGCGTCCAGTCACAACATGTGCCCACACAAGACAAACAGAGACCCAGAAGGGGGCGTGTCACTGCCCTCATGATTACACACGGGCAGTGAAGACGCCTGAGGAGCTTCACAAGCTCTGCTGGCTCCACCCAGGAGCTGCTGCTGCTGCTGCTGCTGCTGCTGGGAACATGCCGCTCTGCCTCACTCAGGCTATTTATGAGGCCGGGCCTCGACCGGCCGGAGAACCGGGTCTGACCCCAAGCCACGGCGGGCCGACAACAGAACCCACGGCAGAACCCACAGCAGGGCCAAGCAGGGAACATTCAGAGTGAAACCTGAGTGAGAGGCGGCCTGCAGCCAGAGCTGCTCAATGTTCTGCAAAACCACAGATTTCCTTTATTTCCCTCCCCTTCCTCCAACCGTTTCCCCCCCTTCCTCCCTCCTCCCTCCCTCTTCCTCCTCCTCCCTCCCTCTTCCTCCTCTACCTCCTAAATCCTTCTTCTCCTCCTCCCCGCTTCAATCTCCTCCCCCTCCCCTCCTCATCTTCCTCCTCCTCCTTCTAATCCTTTTCCTCCTTCTCCTCTCTCCTACCCCTCTTCCTCCCCATCTTCCTTCTCCTCCCCCTCCCCTCCTCCCCATCTTCCTTCTCCTCCTCCTCTTCCTCTTCCTTCTCCTCCTCCCACCCACCCCCTTTCCTCCTCCCTCCTCCCCCTCCTCCTCCTAATCCTTTTCCTCCCCCCCCCCCTCCACCCTCCCTCTTTCCTCCCAGTTCTGCCAGAGCAGGAACCTGGAATTGATTTGGAGTGCTGACATTTCTCGAGCTGCCAAAGTCAAGCGAGCTTGATGGCCGGACCTTCTCATGTCGGAGTGTTAATGGGCCTTTTCGTTCTGCCCTGATTAGAATCACACACACACAAACAGCTACAAGCTTCTCCTCCGCCTTCTTCTTCTCCTCTGGAGCTTCGGATCAACAGAGGGTAAAATTCATCTGTACTTTTTCATCTGCGACAACAATCAGTGGAGCTCATATTCATTTTTCTTTCACACTCCACAAAACATCTTCAGCAAAAGGTCACAATCAGTTCCGGGTCAAATGACTCAGAGTCATCAGCGTTGAACAGCTGCAGCTCCAAACGGCGCCCGGCGTGGACTGGAGTGATGTCACGTCTCTGCTGCTGAGGAGCGGAACTGCTGCCGCCAGTGAGGGAGCTTGTGGAAGGCGATGAATGTGGAGACAACAGCAGCAGTGTGAACAAACACGTCGGTGCCTAGCAACGGCTTCCAAGGAATCAGGATTATTTTATTGAACAAGGTTTTCCTTATAAAAGTTCAGAAATAATCTCCACCCACACTAATATGCCTGACAAACATCATCCGGCACGTCACGTACATCAACTGTTTGCCTAGCAACGCTTTCCCAGCATTCATGATTTGACCTCAATGAAAGAAAGTTTGTTTATGTTTCAGTATGTTTTCAGAAATAAGTGGCCCCTCTTCTAACAGTCCTCTGAACACTTATCATCTTACACAAGTTTTTGTGTATAAAAGTGCATGTTGTATGTTTTTATCTAAGAAAGTGTATCTCTTAAAAACCAGTGTTGTAGCATCATTTCACAAATATCTCCACGCACTAATGTGAAAACAGAACTGTGCTGGACTCCCCACTGCAGAGCCGGTCATGGACTAATTGAATATGGAGTTGGATTGGAAATGGACCCATTTCTGGTCAAACTGCCAGTTTAATGTTTGGATGAATTCTCTAATCCTTGAAAAAGCAGAGCTAAGTTCCACCTTAAAAGACTCCATTCCAACATGTGAGATGTTGGTGTGTGCAGCTCCTCCTCCTCCTCCTGGTTGGCAGCAGCTGATGGATGTCAGCCAACCAGGAGCCTTCGTGTTTGCTGGAAGAATGTATGATGAGGTGGTTTCAGGTTTTTGTGTCCAGCAATGGGGGAATCCCTGAGCAGGTGCTCGGCTGCTTCTGCCTCAAACGCTCCAAAACGCAGCGACGGGGGGCCGAGGGGGCCACGCATGCAGCCTCTGTGTTTCTGCTCACACACTCGTCACACACTCGCAGAGGTTCTCCATAACTCCTCCAAACAGCTGGACTCAATTACTCCCACAGCGGGCAGCTTTGTGAGCGTTAAGGTGGTGTTTCCAGCAGCCCATCGGCGGACCCTCCCCAAACACCGGCAGCAGCCCCGCCGACACGTGAGGCGCAGAAAGGTGCTCTCCTCACATCAATAACAGGTTATTAGCCGGGCAAACGCTGACCCCTGCGACCTCCCGTCACTCATTAAGGCGGCGGCACAAAGAGGTTCTGTGGCCGAGCAGCTCGGGAGTGAGAGCAGACGTCTCGTCCCGCCGGCCTTTCTCGCCATTCCGCACACGCTACCATTATTCGCGCCGACGGAGATGAGCGGCGACAAGGCAGTGAGGCAGACGCCGCACTCTGATTGGCCAACGCCTTCAAAAAACCACACTCAAACATTTATGACAGAGGAGGTGGGGGGGGGGGTACTCACCAGGCCGGCGATGGGGGTGGGCAGCCGGTTGACCTTCCTGACGACGCCGGGTCTGATGTTGTTGATCAGCCTGCGAGCAGAGCAGAGACCAGGATCAGCCGGAGCCAGACGGGCCTAACGAGCAGCGCCGCCCCACCGTGTGTTTACAGCTTTGTTTAACGGCGACCACCTGGATCCAGTTTACTAAATGTCCGGAGCTGCAGCGCCGAGTAAACACGCCGGCTCCCGCACGCCGCCCCGACTACCAGCCAGACCAGGACACACCCGCGGTAATAGCAGTGATGATCTGAGTCTGGGGGCGGAGCTCCGGAGCTTAAAGAAAGTTGAAATAAATCACTGAGATGATGAAAGTCTAAACAGGCAACATGAAGATCAGCTGCTCTGTTTGCGATTGGATGGTGGAGAAATGGAGACACGTGAAACATCAGCAGCTATGATTAAAGAAATCTGAGTTTGACTTGAGCTCTCCTTCACTCGCCCAGTCACAAGTCTGGATGGGTGCCTAGCAACGACTACCAACGATTATTTCATTGAACAAAGTTTCCCTTATAAAAGATCGCAGCTTCAGAAATACTCTCCACCCACACTAATATGCCTGAAAACAACCTCATCGGGCACGTCGAGCACATCTACTGTTTGTGTAATCAGGTGCCTAGCAACACTTTCCCAGCAGTAATGATTTTACTTCGATGAAAGAAAATGTCCATGATAAAAAAATAGTGCTTCTTTTGAGAAATAATTCACTCTCATACTAACAGTCTTCAGAACTCCGGTCTTACATACGTTTTTGTGTAAACGTGCTCGGAAACACTTTCCCAGAAATAATGATTTTACCTCGATTTTACCTAGCAACAGTTGTAGCTCGTACCGATGATTATGATTTCATCTAACAAAGTTTATCTTTAAAAGAATAGTGTTGTAGCATCGTTCCACAAATATCTCCCCCCACCCACATGAAAACATACCGCGAGTCCAATAGCAGCATGTAGCACCAGGTGCCTAGCAACAATTGCCGGTTATTGTTTTTAGACAGTTTCGCAACACATTGGGAGTCATCTCAAAGAAAAGAAAATACACCAACTCAAGTCTTTGCCAAACTAAACTGAAACAATTTGTTCCCTATGTGAAACGTGTGAAAATTATTGTTTTGATTTGCAAAGTTGAAGTGAAAAGAAAGTGAGGCGAGGCGGGGCCGGGGTCAAAGGGTCGGAGGTGATTCCAACATCAAACTCACTGAACGCACATGTGAAACAATACAAAACTGTGATGATTCCATCAGATAAGACGTTGTGTGCTAAGTAGGATGTAATCACAGCAAACATTCCTCGCACAGCTGCTCTGACACACAATGGAGGTGAAAGCGATTCTAATCTGCGTCTTCCTTTTTCCTCACGCTGAGAAAACACAGACCAACTGAAAACATCTCAGACTCGAATCAGCACAACCGAGGGCTTCTTATTGAACCGGCGCCAGCGGAGGTTTGGGGGATTCTGCTGGGGCTGCTGGGTAATTACAACATCCTGCTGATTACTGCAGATCACCTCGCCGTGTCCATCAGGCAGCGCCGAGCGCCGGCCGCGCTCGGATCGCCGCGCCGCGCTCCTGCTCTCACAGCATCAGAACTCCAGGTCTAATGAGAAGCAGGGAGTCCCGGCCCCCCGCTGTGGTTTCAGCGCGGCTCCTCGCAGCCCTGATCAGATGGAGGATGGCGCTCCGCCCGCCCGCACATCTGTAACATCTGTCAAACAGGCAGCGCGATTCCTCTGGAAATAGATCCGACTCCTCCGACCTCCGGCGTGCGCGGAGGAAGCATGGAAGGACTCAACAACCGCAATTGTGTGAAACTAAACACAACAGAGCCCCGGCGGGGGGGTCCGACGTGGAAACACTCACCCGCTCGGCCAGACTCGCAGCAGAGGCGGCGGCGTGGAGGCGCAGCTACTTACTCACACAGCAGAACGCCGTCCTCCAGAGCCGAGCGGAAGTCGCTGCTCCCAAATGTTTTCTTGGTTACTGCCTGAAAAACACAGAGAGAACAGTGAGTGAGTGAGTGAGTGAGTGAGGGAGGGCGGGGGGGGGGTGGGGGGGTGCGAGTGGGGGTGGCGGAGGAGGAGGGGGAAGAAAGGTAGGATGTTGAGAACAGTAGGAGAGGAAGTCAGAGGTATTTCCTCCTAATTCCAACACTGTCTGAAGGACAGAGTCGGCGCGGCTGCAGGTACACTTTGCATTACTGCTGTTATCATTGTTAGCATCACAATTATAATCATATTATCATTCATATAAACATTAACATTTTTCTTTTACTTACTTACTTTTACTTACTTACTTATAATTAATATAATATGATTATCATTCAAATAAGAGTAATAATAATAATAATAGCACTGACATATTTATTGGCGTTATTAGTGTTATCATTATTGTTAGCATTAATATTAGTAGTATTAGCATTATTATTGAGATACGATAAGAGATAAGATAATCCTTCATTAGTCCCACAGTGGGGACATTCACAGAATTACAGCAGCAAAGTGGATTGCAAAAAGAGGATCAAACAAGCAATATAAACAGACAATATCAACAACACTATTAATATTGTTATTATTAGTAGCATTACTATTATTATAAGCAAACATATCAGCGTTATGATGGTCATTTCTCCTCCATGTGGAGCAGTGAGGAACACGTCTTTGTCTCACAGCCTCATTACTTTCCCATGATCTCAAACCCCCCTAGGCAGCATGTGGCCAGTTCACACTCACACACACATACACACACACACACACACACACACACACACACACACACACACACAGAGCAAAAAACAAGGTGGGAACAAGACACTGGAAAACTCCGGAGACAGAAACTGCAAAGGTGCAAATAAAGAGGAGTGAGAGTGAGATGTGTGTGTCAGCTGGGAGCTGCTGCTCCCCGAGCAGCTCGCCGCCTCGCAGCGCCAGCCGGCTCGGGGAGGAGACGGCCTCCATTTCCCTCAGGAATGTTTGCTGCACGACTGTTTCATCCAGCATCATGCAGACGATGCTTTCATATCTTCTTTTTGATGGAAACAATAAACGAATGAGCAGTAAATCACAGCACGGCTCCCCTGAGGTGCTGCAGAGGCAGGAAGGGCCGAGGCTCTTTGTGGGACATTAGATGTATGTTGAAGGCCGTGCCTCGCCGCCACTTCCTGTTGTGTTCTGCTGGAATGTTTCCATGATGGGCCGCTCGCTACCTGAGCTGCTGCATCCAAACAACAAACCTCCAGAGGACTTTGAAAAGCTTTTCCTGAGCAAACAAATCTTCACATGGACGCAGTGTCGCCCCCTTCTGGCCGCTCTGCCAACTCACATTCACAGTCAATCAGTGATGTGATGATGTCACACAGCCCCGCCCACCAGAGGCTCAAGCAGAGGGCTTTAACGTTTTTCCTCTGATGCTGATGTCAACACAGCAGGAGCTGATGTGGGTGGAGTCAAACTTCATTTTTGCGTCTCCAATAAAGAAACAAACACGTTGGAGCGGCTCGCCGCCTCGCCTATTGTCCACACGGGAGCTCCGTCATTTCCATGAACAATAGGCGGCTGCATATTTAGAGTCAGACACACGCTTAAAACACGCAACGTAGAACGAGTCCAACGGGCCGCGCCAATCACAGCGCTCACATGAGCCGTGAGTCGACGCTTTTGTCCTCCTTTTCAGGCAAAACAAAAGAGGTAGGACAATGGCGAAGGATGGCGTTTTCAAGACAGCACGGGATGTCAGAGCAATTAGAGCGGGCAGCACCTCCACACACACCCCGGCCAGCTCACGAGGACTCAAATACCCAGCATTCCTGGGGAGTTTGGCCACGCCCACCCACACAAGGTTCTCATATGGTCAAGGAGAAGCTCTTGGCCGCCCTCACGGTCAAAAACACCATCGGAACCAGGAAACACTCTCTCACACACACACACACACTCACACACACACACACACACACACACACATGGAGCAGTGCATCTCTGGGTGGCTGGCGGAGGAAATCCTGACCCCTGCTGTCACACAGGAGCCACTCAGAGCTGCTCTGAAGCTGCTGCGGGTGCACAGAGGAGAACCTGCTCCAACATCTCCACTGGTTTGATCTAACTCTGAGATCCAATCATCCAAACTTAAGAAAAAAAAACTGTTTCTTCAAGTAGGTCGTTGGCGAAAAATGCCATGAAGGAATAACGTGATTTAGAAATCAGGCTTGTTGAGGAACATCAGAGGATGATTCATCAGCCACCATTTTTGGGGGGAGAACATCAGAAGACTGGAGTCGGGGTGGAGATGGTGAAATAGAATGTTAAAGCTGAAGTTCGAAGGATGAATTTGCTGAGCAAATGCTCAAGCACCTTTAAACCTGCAGGTCAGCTGACGTTTAAAGGGATAGTTGTGATTTTTTGACATGAAGCTGTCTGAGATCCTCACCACCATGAACAGAGTTCCGTTCCGAGTGCCGTTTACATGCTCGGAAGGAGGAACCGGGCTGGAACTCGGCTCATGGGACGTAGTGGAGGAAAAGTCACTGCTGATGAAGCTCACTGATGGTGAGGAGCTCATACAACTTCATGAAGAAAAACACCAACTATCCCTTTAACTTCTACAGGAGAACCATGAGGAGAACATGGCCTGACGGCTCGATGAAGGTGGAGGTGCCGTCATCCATCAGACCCCCCCCCCCCACACACACACACACACACACACACCCCAGTGTAAGCACTCTAATCTGCTGCAGCCTCCCGCGCTCTGATTGGACAGGAGCTGGGAGGAATGTGCCGGAGCCTCGTGACCAAAGTTCTTCGTTCTCTTCGTTCTCAGGAGCGTGTGTGAGGAGTGACGGCGTCTCGGTGGAGCGTCAATAATCAGAGGACGAGCATCCCTGACCACAGCTATTGTTTATTCATGCTGCCCCCCCCCCGCCCCCCCCATGTTAATTCCTCCCCCCGTCTTTGTTCTCCTGTGGTGGAGCGGGCCATCAGAGGGCAGCTGGGCCGCCATCCAAATACCTCAGGCGGCGTCCACATCAGGGATAAAGCTCCTCTGTGGAGCATGTTAAACGTCCAAGGCGAGGCCTTCCTTTGGGGGGGCGGGGGGGGGGG
>CAESWR010002667.1:9963-33878 GCA_903171835.1 Mullus surmuletus
TTCTTCTTCTACTTGAGCGAGCTTGTTGGGTGACGCTCGCGTCGGTCTCAGCGGGACACCCAGCGGCGCAGAGCGGCACTGCAGCCTTAAAGCTTCAGGTCACAGTAAACGGTTGGCGTGGGAAAAGACCAGTGTCGCCCTAAAACCTTCTGTAAAAATAACACATGAATTTTTTTTCCACTTTCAATGAGTCAGAAATATATATATATATCAAATATTAATTATTTGGGGGATTTTAACCTTCTAAATCAGGGGTCGGGAACCTTTTTGGCTTATTTATTTTAAAATAAATTTCTGTGAGAGCCATATAGTATTTTTAACACTGAATACAACTAAATGCATGTATTTTTTTGAAGTAAGACCAACAATTTTAGAGTATAATAAGTCTTTAAATGTATTCTTTATATTATAAAGAATACATTTAGAGATCATGCTGAAATGTCCGATATTCTTCATCTTTTTTTTCTTTTCGCCATCTTCTTCATCAAAAGGGTTTGCTCTGCATAAAAAAGGAAAGTTTAGTTCTCGACCTCACGACTCCTGTAGGTGACTGCATTATCCAGTAAAAAGGTTTTGGTGTCTGACCCTCCTGGACCCCAAAGGTCAACTGGGATTGGCTCCAGCCACCTGCAACCCTGAACAGCAGCGGTAGAAAATGGATGGATGGATTAAAATGCGTGACAATAATTTATATTTTGAACGTTATTTTCAACACTAATTTCTGTAATGTTTTACTTTAAATTTCAGCTTAATTATTAATTATTTATCATGTTAAGAAATGTCAGCTAAGACTTATCTGTGAGCCGGATGCAGCCACCAAAAGAGCCACATCTGGCTCGCGAGCCATAGGTTCCCTACCTCTGCTCTAAATTATATTTTGTTTACATAAGTCTACAGAATTTTAATAGAAAAAACAAAACAAAAACTCAAATAATTTCCATAAAATGCAATTTAAGGAGGATTTAATTAGTATTTTGATTTTTTTTGGTTGTATTATTATTATTATTGTTAGAGCCTCAGATGGATCAATGACAGCAACATTGAATTTGAGGCATTCTTATTTTTTTCTGCAGTGACACTGTCAATTGCGTCGAATAGCTTTAGATCCTTGTGTGGCTCAATCAGACACAATAAACATCATTTTTAAGATACCAGTTGATGTAAATGGTTTTGTTTTGATGTAGCTTTGACATGATGCTACATCAAATTGAAAAGATCCAAACTACTTTGGCGGTTCATATGAAGCCATTACGGTACTGGTCACTGATTAGAGTTCATTTTTTGTTTCATTCAAACGTCTGTAGCAACGCTTTGAATTTTGCTAGAAATCAGCACCACACTATGGCTTCATAAACACACACATAAGGACTTTCAAACATAAGGACAATAGACACATACATGAAATATTTGCAATTTAATCAAAAAATATTAGCAACAGTATAAATTGTCCAAAAACCAAAGCAAATGAAAAGGTAAAACTGCAATCATATCTTCATAAACCTGCAGTCTCAATTATGATACTGTGGCTACATGTGGCGCCAAAGCAGTCCAGCAGAGGGCAGTCACCACAGCAAAATGACATGTCCAGGATTTAAAAAGTGGCAAAAAGTAAAGCACTGAAAGCACAAAAAGTCAAGTTTATGTTAACTAACTGAGCTTTAATTTTCTGTCACATAACCTTTCTCAATGGCCAAGTGATCCTATCCTTTTGCACGTCCACAGAAAGGTGTCCTGAGTGTGTATGAAATCATCGACATCACCGAGATACTTCTAATGATGCAAGTCCCTGTAATTTCAGCAACGCAATAAACAAAAAGGACCATTTCTCAAATAACTGTAGATGTGCTTACCTGGTTCAGATCTCTTTTGAATACCAGAAATTCAATTTCTCCCAACCCGTCACATTTTCAGCTATGACTCATATGTACTGCAAAACTGCATATATTGAGCTTACACACTGCACCAGGTCACAGCTAATACACAAAGAAATGTGACCTTTAATGTTTGAGGGGAAGAAACCTTAAATAAGTCTTGAATTCTAAAAATATGTTAACTTATTTGTCAGTCAAATCAGCCTCACAAAAATAACGGACAGCTAAGCAGGAAGATGTCTACCAAAACACAAAAAAGACTCAGTTAGTTTACAAAGCAGAGACTGATGGTACATAAACCTTAAAAGAAAAACTAGTCTTTATTTGAAATGGTTTTCCTGCTCATTGGCGACAGACTGTGGACACAGGCTGAGAACCAACATAAGAAACGGAAGTCTCGTTCTGCCAGTGTTTCACAGAGTAGCAGCGATACAACCATACAGTAAGTCACACATTGGCACATCATTATTATACAAAAAAACTGACGCTACAAAAAACACATACAGTGCAACATTCACATCTTTTCCTATGTACTCCTTTATATACACCCAGGATCCCATGCCAGTCGCTAGTGTTTCTTTGCTTTTTCCTTTTTCTTCTTCTCCTGGTATTCAAGGATCTTTTTGTGAAATACTCCTGCAGAGAGAAAAAAAAGTTCAGACTGTGGGCCAATGGTACCCGACTCCCACCAAAGACAAAAGTGGAACGTTAGTGGGTGTCAGGTTTTTTTCACTAGTGAGGAAAGCCCTTATTTATGTGTGTCATTGAGGGAAAAACAGAGAGAGAAACCCCTTCACTTCACCCCTCCAACACCTGAGTGGATAAGTGCACCTCTGCGTAGGCTGTCACTGAGCTTTCCGGCCCAGACACTCAGTTTCTCGTCAAATATCAGACCATATGGATGTGTGCTTTGCTGAGTCATATTGTGATCGGCGGTGTGATGACCAAAGGTGGATGTGAACAATCAGTTATAAGTGTTGTCGTCACAGTACCTTGCTGCGGTCCAGGCTGCTGCTGCTCCACCTCCTGGATAAACAGGTCAAACGTCTGAGTCTGGATGAACTTCTTGACAAAGTGCCGCGTGGTCTTGGACTCGATGGCCTTGTAGAAGCTTCGCTTTTCGAACACTCTCTGCCCTCCTGATTGGCTGGATTTCACATATGACATGTAATGGCCGACTGTTTTCACAAAGAACTGCAGGAACGCCTCCGACACCACCCGGTTAAGCTCCTCCTCCGCTGTACAAAGCAATAAAAAGGCTTAGTGATGATAAGGTAAATAAACATCTGTCATTGATGTTAGGTGCTGTCGACTTACTGGAAGCTTTTTGTCTGTGACTCAGAGCCTCCAGTATTTCAGCTTGGAGCTTGGGAGGCAGAATCGAGCTTTCATCACCAATCTAGAAAAACACATTTGGGAATTTTTCCTTTACAAAGGTTTGAACTTTGTCAAAAAGTCATTTTTTTTAAAAGTACATATGGTTGCATATCATTTCGGTTGATATAAAAGAAATTCCAGTTTCTTACTGAAACGATGAAGGTCTCCTTCTTGTCCTCTGATAAGTCCACCAACAGCAGCTGCATGACAGACAAGAGGAGAGGGCAATGTCAGGCCACATTTAAAGTCTGAACAGAAACGGGAGGCCAGATTATAAAGACGTTCAAGTCCTCCTCAGTAACTTACATCACTTTGGTCAGTAACCAGGTCCAGCAGGCGTTTCTGGACCCCCAGCAGGTAGGGAGTGGGTGCCATTACGACATCGATTAGGATCTCCGGGACAATGGAGATTAAGGTGTGCTGCCAGGTGAAGGGGTAGAGGAGGGCTGATACAGCATGAATGACCTGTGATAACGTGCTGCGGAGACCACATTTAAATCAGTTTAGGCTGCACAAGTAAAGGGTTTAAAAAGTGTTGCGTGAACTGGTGTGTTGCCAAATGATTGCATCAACATCGGATTAGGCTGCAATACTTCCTAACCCATAAGACTCCATTTAATAACATAGTTGTGGGTAGATAATTGCAAAATTCATAAAACCGGGTAAACCAATAGTGCAGAGTCAGAGTTTTTTTTTTTTCTTTTTACTGAATCAATTTATTGTAGCAGCTGAATAGCTTCCCTCAAAATTACTGCAAAATCAAAAGGATTTGTGTAATACCCCAGCTCATCGGCGATGAAAATGATCCGTCTCTCCAGGACGGCAGCGGCAAAAACCAGTAACACCTCCTGGTCTGTAAGGCATCTGAAGAGCACGGAGAAGTTGACGTGTTCCAGCCAGGAGTCCAGCGGCCGAGTCAGACTGATAATCTGGAGGAGAGACATTATGAATACTTTATCTAGAATAGAATAGAAGTTCTTTACTATCCCACGATGGGGAAATTACAGTGCCCCAGCAGAATAAACAGTTCATTCAAGAAAAGTGCGCAAAAAGACAAATGTACAAAGAAGAGCAATTGTCCACCATGCTAATAATACGTAATGTCAACGACTTTCAACAGGACCACCATCCTTACTTCCCTCTAAAGAAACGCATGACACTGAAGTTAGTCTTTCATTATTACATTTGGAGAAACATCCTTACAGCTATCATCAACAGGAGGCTTGACATAGCCAAAGAACAATGTGATGGTTCTCCTGCCCCGAGGGGCCGGTCATTTTAGCACAAACAATGGCCCTCAGTGAACACCTGAGATGGTACTTTGCGCAGGCTTTTTGGAAGCTTCGGGCCCTGCTCTGTTGGGAAACGCGGGACAGGTTGAGACACAACTCCAAACAAAACACACCCACCCGGACGATCTCACTAATAGGACACATGGTGCTCATTCTCTCAGCCCGTCGTCTGCGTTACACTTGACAACAAAAAGACTCTGCAACAGAAACTCGTGACAGGAAACTTCTACTTTTGTATTCTTTTCATCAACAAGACTAGGTGAAAGTTAGTAATATTACATAATATTAAATGTTACATGATCTTCCCTCCATGCAGTTAAGTGGCAGCTGACTAATAAGCAGGTGTGGAGGGATATTCCACCTGCACTCATTTTTGAGTCATCACTTTTACAGGCCACCTGAATCAGGCCACCTATAATCCAAAGTATGTGGCTTTTGAAAATATAAGTTGTATTTTAAGCCAATGATGTCATAAAAAAACAGGTTCACCTAGGAAAGAAACACGGACAACCAAACAAACCTGTTTCATTTGAATGCAAAACTGGATAACCCAGAAACAAAGATACAAAGATAAAACTAAGGACAGCAGGTCAAAACCGAAACCAGAAAATGGATCTGTAAACTGTGACGAATGTTTATATCTCACTAGTAGAATAGTTTAACTGCTCCCTCTACTTGTCTTGTCTAAATATACAGTGTATGCGGACATAGACAAGCAGCTTGTGTAATGTTTTGGTCCACAGGAGTCCATGGAGGTGTAAATATTCATATTAACCAAAGGTACATGGACTGCCGAGTTGATGGGATGGGGTTTTGCACTGACCTCAGTGCCCGACTCAGGAATGAAGCTCTTAATCTCCACAGTGTTTCCCGGAGCTGGGAACTGAGCCTCCCGCAACTTCTGCATGAATGGGTAAATCATAGCTGTGGAGATCTGCCGTCGCTTCTCAACCTCATCCAAAATCTGCACACAGAGAGAAACAGACAGACAGACACAAGGTCATAAGATACAATGCTAAAAAATATTAACATGACCAAACTTCATCTCTACTCTCTAGTAAATCATTCCTCACCACGGGGCCCTTTTCAATACATAATCTTTACTATAAGACTACGGAAAACCTAGATAGGTATGCGTGTATTATTTTCAACAAAAGATCAACAGTAAGATTCTGACACAGAACTGGGCTGTTACTGAACAAGGTATTGTTTAAAACAGGAGTGGGAAGGAGGATTTGAGAGAACAGGAACCCACACACAATAGATGTCAAATTGTTTTTTATAATCATTTAAAAATCAAGTCCAAACTTAGTGTTCTAATTGTTGCGTATAATCCTGGTTTAGTTTTTCTGGAAACATTTTACTCCACTTGACCTTCATAAAGAGAAACTGGCACACATCACTGTGCAAACATGACCAACTCCTTGTTCTGTCAATATTAGTTCACCAAAGAGGTCCGCTTTTAATATTTATCTAATGTCCCTAACATAAAATATTATATGCATTGGTTAATTACATATGAAAAGGGCACTTTTGACTTGCAATTCTAAATGCCAAACTCTTCTGCCCATTAAAAACACGAGTATCGAGTCGATAAAATAATTTGGGGAACTAGCCAGCAGTGGGGAACAGTGTTTTTAACGTTTCCTGATGAGTGAAGTTGATCAACATGTAAATTCATAATAGAATAATGAAGTTAACCATATCAAGAAGAGACGGAGCAATACGTAACTTTCCAAATACATTATTTATAAAGTTCAGGCAAGGCGATTCCTGTCCTACTAGCTAGTGTAGCTTCGGACAAATTACCGCAGGGAAATAAATAATGCAATACCCTAAAGGTGTCACACACAGATAAATACCATTATACTTGATGGCGAGGCAATAGACACACACAGCTGACTTAACGATTACATCAGTCAGTCTTTTCTAGCCCTTTTAATGCTCAATCAAACAAGTCAGTGACTTGTCAGTGACTTGTTGGATTGATCAGTTTATTGACCGTTATCAGAATGTATAAGAAACAGCTTTTATTAGCATGAAATTTATGAATGATCTCACCTTTGAGAACAGGCCGAAACAAGCCAGACTGCTGATGATGCAGTAAGCTTCAGGAGGACGGGCCCCCTTCCCACCAGGCTGCAGGTTAGAGTAAAATGGCCCGGACATTAAGCACACACGTGTAATGGATGACACCCAGAGAATTACAGAATTGACAGATTCAGCCCGCACACCACACACTGACCAACAGCCGCCTGCAGTATCCATTCCTTCTGCTGCCGTCAATCTCAGTCAACACGAAGGAAAAAGTCTCACTGAGGGTCGACAAGAAAAAACACCAAAACGATACAACGGATGTGATCAAAGTGATGAAATAGGCTGACATGGTACAAAAGACATGGGGTCTGTTGTACCTGTGATATTCCGTCAAAGGAGCCCAGTTGATGCCCTCTGGAAAACAAAAGAGAGTGATCGCCTTTAGCGTCTTCTCCTCTTCTTCCTTCTGAAATCTGGCCATCCCATCTCTCTGGAAGTACACACACATACATACACACAAACTGTATAAGAACACAAACCCATGTGATTCCTAACAGTAACTTCAATACATTTCAAAACATTTTCTGTTGAATGGTTCCAATCAAACTGACCTTGGGGAACTGGTAGGTGATCTGAGGTTCATAGCCGTTGCCATCCTTCTTGGTCTTGAGACTGACCACCACCAGATGCTCAAAGAAGTACTGACCACTGACATAGCGTGGCTGCTTGGATGTGCTGTCTGCCCCCGAGGTTGAGTCCAGTGGCTCAGTGGGCTCTTGGTCTTTCACTTCTGCGCCAAAAAAGATCGAGATTTACTGCGCATGAGCATAGATGGCGACAACTGAAATCCAGATGTAAATGTTGACAGGCCTCGTCAAATCAGCCCCTTGGTGTCTGAGGTGTGAGCCATCCCTCACACCTTTTCACCCAGACCCAAAAAAGACCTGTGGTGCTACTTTTTTCTTGCCATGACTAACTCTGCGCACATGGCTAAGAGAGAGAAAACATCAACTGGATGAGAGGAGTGTGAAAATGTGGCATAAAAACACAAAGTAGCTTCACTAAAGTAACTGCATGCCCTACCACTTTGACCAGTTTTCTTAAAGAGACACTGCAACATTTTGAAAAGACAAAGTGTTTGTTAAGTACCTCAGACCCAGGGGAAACATCTAGCACCTCTCAAAAAGTCCACAAACATACAAATCTGTGAAGTTGACATGTCGCATCTTGTTTGCTTGACCCAAGTGCATAACAGAAAGTCACCTATGTCAAATACTTTAATTTTCCTTATACACAAGCAGTTTGCCCCGACTCCTCTACCAACTGCCCACTGCCCTTCAGATGCCGTTATCTAATGGACTGCCACACTAATGGACCAGCTTCATCCGGTCTTGGTCAGAGGCTGCCAGCTTGCTCATGTGTGCCCTGCTGCATTCCTCCCGCTTTTGTCTATGATAAAAGCATCCCAGGAAGGTTTTCTCCTGTTTGTCGCCTTGAGTCCTTCTACTACTCACACGAGCATTTGAAAACTCCACTTCAAGGCGCCTGAGCTGCAGAGACTAGAAAACAAATTCCTTCAGCAATTGCATGAAGTGTATTTGTGAAGGTTGCGCTCTTGATAAAAGTATTAGTTTCGGTAGTGACGGACGACCTTTGATAGGATTCAATGTTCTTGACCGCAGTTTTTTTCTGTTCCATCAGTGACGCAGCTTGTTAGCTCTGGTTCTGCTCGTCTTTGCAAGTTGTGCGTATTCAGTCAGCAGCAGCTCATGTCACCTGAGCCACAAGCAAAGCAGAAACACGACCACAAGCGCTACGAGTACTTTGTAGACGAAAACCTAACCTAGAAGAGTTGCTTCATTTTGGTGGCAATTTTAAAGCGTGTTGTTGTCTTCCCTGAATTTGTAGCTGCATCAATATTTGTTCTACGATGATGTTTCTTCTCACGTCTCTATCATCCGTCCCAAAACAAGAAACAAAGGCTGATATTTCTAATATTGCGGCAACCCAAACTGCTGAGCCACTAAACTAAACCAAAGCCATTTTGAGTACTATTAAAATTTTTTATAAAAGTACAATTGATGATGTAATATTAACGCATTACTCACTTTCTCTCCTGCCTCTGCGAAAGGAAGACCACATGGCACTGAACCTCTTGAGAGCCCCTTGCCTTCCTCCTTCATCTTCGGCTGATGGGATGTTGCCTGTTTGGGGAAATCACGTCAGCAGGTTAATGGGGCTGTTACCTTTGCACAGGAAAAGAAACTGTTTCTTTGGTTTGTGTTACAGGATACCACAGTAACCAACAGTCTGGCGGTATCTGTGCTACATGCTTTGGTTATAGATGCATCATTTGACAGAAGAAAAGGGCTGCTTGTTGTGGAGCATAAGATCCTCATTAGAGCAGATTATGCTCTCCTGAGCTGCCTGGTGTAAATAACAAATGTAGTCTTCTCTATTAAAGGTCACCTTCTATGGGGTATTTGACACAATTTCATTTAGTTGCCAGAGGCCCCAAAACATTATTTTAAAAGTCTTTTCCTGCAAATTCAGCCTTGGTACTAAATTTCAGCCAGTCTAAAAGTCGCTCTAGTGAGCTCTCCTAAGAACGGGCTGTTTCTTTGCCTGTACCTCAATGAGCTGTTTCTGGCCACGCCATCTCCACGCTCCTCTCGGGCAGGGGATGCGACTTTCACTGGTGTACGTTCTTAGCGTACAATAGGCTGTTTTTTTACGGCAGAAATGCCGTCGTTCAACCGTACCTAATTAAACCAGAATCGGCCACAGAAGTAGAGGTTCCCGTTCCCGAACATGTTCAGATTCTGCGGCTGCAGCAGGACGTTTCATAGCGGTTGGTTAATATTTTTCTAAATCTCTTATTTTGTTCATTTGTTTGGTTTCAGTTACCAGCATTTAGCTAACGCTAGCTCCAGCTAATAGTAAGGCTCATCTTATCTGGGCGGCTGGTGGGCAGCAGCCTCCACTACAGCCGGAGGGAGTGGACAGTGGCTTCCACGTCACAAGTTTCTAACTCTCGGATTCGCTTGTTTCACTACACAATGAGCAAAAAGTGGAGAAAGCAAGTAAATGAGGTAACAGAATTTTTTCATTTTTGGGCCTTATACTCACGCTACTGGGACACATATGACTGTTAGAAAACCTTCAGAAAATGAATTTGGCTCGGAAGGTGACCTTTAAACATTTTGTTTTGGGTGGGTAAATGAATAAGGAACCACAGTATGTTTTTGTGTTGCCTAACAACACATTTCTATAACACCAGTCTTCCCGATTAATCCTTTGAGTGTGCTGCAGCACTGACAGCCAGCTGAATCATTTGTTTACTTCAGACTCGGAGGAACTATTTTCAAACTTGAGCTGCATTCACACGGTGCGGGACATAACAACGCTCAAAAAGGAGCGCAATTGTCAAACGCTTCTTTAAGATGGTAAACAACACGAGGGGAGGGTGATCAAAGCGAATTCGATTTGAATTTACTCATCACTCCAGCCTTAATGCTAATGAAATAGCCCTAACTGTCACTCTGAGAAAATGTTCCCGAATTGGCAACCGAAATTTGGAGAATGACTGCAAATGTTGCACTAAAACTGCAAGACTGAAATACCTCGTCTTCACTAATGTTGGATTTAATTTATAAGAGAAAAAGGTAAGGGAGAAAACTGGCGACGGTGACTAATTTCGAATCATTTTTCAGTAGTTCAACAAACGGAACAAACGGAACAAAACATGCAAACTGTGACAAACTGTGACAAATGTGCTATGAAATATCAGCTCCCACTGATCACCCGCATAAACTGAGGTGTGAAGCAAAAACGCAATGCAGAGGAAATAGTAAACGTAGAGCTGACGAAGACAAACACTTTTCCACTGAATGTCACCCGCTCTCAATGTCTCCCTCAAGTCTGTGAGCTTGTTGACATGATGAAGCTGTTTGCACTGTCAATAGTTTTTGCAGCCGATATCATGGGGCAGCCGTTGCACTTTGCACTCACTTCACCACCAAAGACCATGTGAAGTACGGAGCAAAGCACCATCGTGGCTTGCAGTGTCGTGTTTGGCTCTTGTGGTACACGCTTCCATGCTACTGCACAGTTGCACTGAGCTGAGCCGAGCCATGATGTGGGTGTAATAACAGTGCTGTTTAACAGCCCCACACCCCGAGGCGCCTGAACATGTTACAACACCAGACTGTCAATGCTGGAAGAAAAGGAAGGGTGCAGTCACTTACTAACCTAGTGAAAACCTCCTCTTACTCAAACAAGCCTGGATCACATCTCTGCGTCCCTGTTTTTCTCCTCCATTCAGAAAATCCAAAACCCCCCCCGGAAGAATTGAAGTCACAATCACTCACAAGTTGGCTCTAACAATGCCATCTTGATTATTGATCTTGAAAATTGAAAATTATGTTTCAACAGCGATCCTACCTTGAGTCAACAAACTGCATTCCTGGCTTTTTTTTTGGTGCGTGTGGTGAGCTCACCTGAGCACAGAGCATGGACTTCAAAAGGAGAGGAGAGGAGGCTCCATGTGTGCTTCGAAGCGACTGAAGCAAACAGATTTCTAATGGCTGCGACTCCTGATGCCATTTGCTTCAGTTCGACATCACGGTCGATGCGCCCCTGCCTTTATATAAGGGGTTATATGCAGTTTTCCACGCGTTACATCACGATCTTTAGCCAAGTCACACCATTCCTACATGGTTTGAAAACAGAGAAGTTCTTGATTTGATTTGCTTCGGCTGATAGGCGCGTTAAAGTAGCCTATAACGCCGCACAAATAAGTTACAAAAAATAAAATAAAAAGTTTGTCAAATCAAATTAAGTGCTTTCTTGGAGCTCGTGGGCCCAGATCACACGGAGCGACACACACACACACACACACACACACTGACAGGACGTCGTTTATCAGCAGGTTTTTCGGGCTGCACTTCTCCCTCGAATACTCACTCCATCTGCTCGTCAGGTCCGTCAGCCGGGGTCCCTTTCGCCTCCTCGTCACCCCCTCGCTCATGGTCAGTCCCCTCCCCCCCCCCCCCCCCCCCCCCTCCTCCACAGAATATACGCTCCTCTCAGCTGTTTTCGTCGGAAAAGTCGCTCAAACAGCCGCAGCGCTCCACGGTCTCCATTCCTGCGCAGCGCATCGCATCGTGCCTCCCCTCGCTCGCTCTCTCGCTCGCGCTCACTCACCGCCGAGAGCGCTCGCGCCCGCCTCGACGCCGAGCGCGCGCGCGCTGCCGCTGACGTCACGCTCCTCGCAAATCCAACCCAGCGAGGTGAAGCAACTCGCAAAGTGATAACAGCAAATAATTAAAACCAGACCCCAGCGGCCACGTATTCTCGAAACGCGGCACCGAATTCCCTCGAAATTCCCCGGGAAAAAGCAGCAACAAGCGAAAGGAAAAGTGAGTGTTTTTTTTTTTGTTTTTTTTTCCCGCGCCAGCTGGGGGAAGCAGCAGCCTCCGCCAACTCCTTGAGCAAGTGCAGGCCGCAGCAGACCTCACCTTCCCAGGAATCTGCTAAATGTCAGAGCGCTAAATCAGACTCAGCTGTAGCGGCTTCTCCCTCCGCATCGACGCGCCTGTTGAGACGGGGTCGTGATTCCGGGAAACTCTGTTTAATCGTGCTTTCAGTTTGTGTATACAGAAATACTTGCCAGAGTTCTTGAGTCAGCGCTTCCACAACAACAACAACAAAAAGTCCCCAGTCTTAGGTCGTCGGCTTTAAGGGGTCTCTCTGATTTATGCTGCCATAGATTTGGCGGCTTGCATGACACACGGGCAAACAGGTGTTATAAATCACATTAATGTGGGTCCAGCAGTTGCACAAACCTTTATTCCGACCTATATTGCTTGTCACTCTGCGTCATTCAGTTGCTTCAATATTTCAATACCAAAGAAAGATGCAGGGACTAATGAAATGAGCATGCTTTAGGTAAAACAGCCTGCTAGTAATGGTAGATTTAATCGATTTGATATCTAATGCATTAAAAGTGGTGTGGATTTGCTCCTAAATGCCCTCCAGAGCCACAGAAAACAGGTTGATGTTATTCAGTTCCAGAGCACATTATAGGCAGATTAGGCTGACACATTTGTGCGCCACATTTGCTATTGGTGACCCCTTACGCGTCATGTTTTTCCACAAGATGGTAAGTAGGGTCGGGATTGAACAGGGTGTGAATTTTATGATCTCAAAACAGATGCAGCCGTTTAATGTTACCTCAGAATCAGAAAAAACTTGCTTTATCCCCAGGGGGGGCAATTACAAACTCTGGTGTACTGATTTCATTTTGTCTGTAAAATTGAACAGACAAAGGGCAACACATAAATAGACTTTTGTGAATTAGTTGGGTTCCAGGCAAGGTTCCGCCATTGGTTCTCGCACTGCATTGAAACGGCAAAGTGATCAGGACTGGGATGGACGACGGCCCTGCAGATATTTGACAGTGTAGAATTGTTTGTGTTCTGCGATCCTTTTACAGATCACCTTAAGGCTGCCAAAATGCTTAGATGTTCGAGTGAAAATTTGAACACATCATATGTCAAGCCCCTGTCGACCTGCTCAGTATTTAAGCAGATAAATCCGAGGCATAACAGTAAATTTAAGTTATACTTTTATATTTCACAGATTTTTCTTCAAGCCGGGCAGCCAGGTTGTAGACAATGAAGGCCGACCTTCAGTTTTTGCCTGCAGTGATGTGACCTGAAGCTCATGTTACCTTCTAACAAGCCGGTCTTGTTTGTCCGGTCCTCAGCATGGCGTGGCTTTGTAGCCTCCTCCTGCAGTCCTGAATCTGGGAGGAAACAAGGGAATAAAAACTAAAAACTGCGAAGATCGGTTACATTAACGTCACTGTGGATCTTCACAAGAGAAGAATCTGGTTTGTCGTCTCACCACATGTCAATCACCCTGGTAATTTTAAACAGTGAGGCCGACTCATTGCAAAATTTGAAAACCTGCTGTATACCATTTGTTGTCGTCCCTCGGAGCGACGAGAAAGACTTTAGGCCTCTCCGCTTCGTAAATCCATCCTCCTCATTACTGTGGTGCCTTGCTGTTCAGAATGCAGACAAATATAACAATGAAACAGCTGTTGAGGAATGCGTTCTAATTGTTTTGCAGATACATTCAGATGTTTAAACTCACTGATTAACATTTCCTGAACGTAGTGTGTGGTTAGCACAACCAACTTACTTTTTATGCGCAGAGAAGAGAAACTGAAGCTCCTCCTTGAGTTCCGTGAGAAATTCTGATACACACCCGAAAAGAAAAAGGGGAACAATGAAATGCGAATGAAATTCAAAACTGTGGTATATTATGTAATATGGTAGCATTATTAGTGGAGCACAATAGAGGGTAACAACTATATTCAGCTTGATTGATTTGAATTTGCTGTATTGTCTCAAGTTTTCTGTGAAGTCCATTGAGGATGTGGATGTTTTGGACAACCACTTGATCCCCCCACAATGTGAGGTATCTGAGGTCACCTTTGTATGGTCTCAACCTTACCTCAGATGCCTGACAAGAACGGACTTCTGCTGAACCGCACCCTTTCGAGGGTTTTTTGCCATCACTGCCGTGGGCGTGTGTGTGTTTGTGTATACATCCAACGAGCCTCTGTTGAGTTGAATTGTCAATCACAGAGGAGCTGTACCTTTTAAAAGGGTGCCCGGCTTGTGGATATCATGCTCAAGAACATTTGAAATTAGTAACTAATACCATCTCGTCAACACGTAAGATACAGTATCATAGTCTAATAAAGTGAGTGATGCCACAGTTGTCACTCCCTGCTGGTTGAGCAATCGTAGCACTATAAGGACTTGAGTAATCCTGTGGCTATTTTTCGACTTATTTCCAAACAACAGTTCGATTACTGTTACACATTAGGCAAAGTGAAAAGAGCCCAAGGCTGAGCTCCTCGGGCAGATTATTCCACAGACGAGGAGCTCGGACAGCGAAGGCAGCATCACCCCGGGTCCTCAACCTTGATTTGGGGATGGTCAGCAGGTTACTGCTGGAGGACCTCAGGTTGCGAGCAGGCACATATGGGGTTAATAACTCTAAAATGTAAATTGGGGCAAGGCCATGAAAAGCCTTGAAAGTTGTCAATTGAATTTTAAAGTCTATTCTATAACTGCTGACATGGTTCTCAAAGGTCAAGTTAGGATCAAATAGAACACAAAGGTTCCTGGAGACAGGTTTAACATTCTCCGATAGAGGGCTCAGAGACGACTCCATCCGAGAGCGCAGGTGTTCAGGGCCTATGATAAGAAGAGTTTTGTCAGAGTTCAGCTGGAGGAAATGTTTTGACATCCTTGTTTTGATGTCAGTAAGACAGTCAGCTAGGCGGGACAGCTCATTGAGGTTGTTAGGTTTCACTGGCAGATACAGTTGAGTGTCATCTGCATAGCAATGAAAGGAGATGCCATGTTTGCGCATAATGTTGCCTAAAGGCAGCATATAGATAGAAAAAAGCATTGGGCCTAAAATTGACCTTTGGGGCACGCCACAGCTCAGAGAGCTATGTTCACCTATGGATATATAGTGAGATCGGTTTGTCAGGTAGGAGGAGAACCACTGCAAGGCCGTCCCAGATATGCCACACCACCGCTAGAGTCTGCTAATCAGGATGGTATGGTCATCTGTTAACTACCATCACTGTGTTTCAGCCATGTTTCAGTTAGAAACATGAAATGAATTTTTCCTGATGAAATGAAATCATTTAAGATAAACGTTTTGTTAGATAGAGATCTAACATTTAGCAAGCCCATTTTCACTGTTGTTCTAGAGGTGGGGGGGTTGGTAGGTTTAATTTAGCACATTTCGCCATGCTCTTCTGCTTAGCTAATCGGTAGCCCTAAATGACAACAGTCCAAGGATGCCATTATGTTTCTTTGTCCAAGTTATTGTCTTTTCTCTTGTTTAAGGACAGTGGGATGAGTGGCTTCCTCCTGAAGACTAAACTGGAGGAATACTGCATGTTTATGAGTGTACTGGTTCTGCACTGGGAGACATGACCACTATTTTTAGCAGACCTAAATGACAGGACATGGGGATGCCCTATGGGAAAACTCCCCAGTAATATAAACCCACAGTGTACAAGTGGAATGCATCAAGTCAGGGTGAGTGCAGCTTAATATATACAGGAGTAACATATTAGTTTTATAGTAGTAGTGGCAAGTATCTGCTCTTGAAACTTTCAGTTCCTGAATGGTTTGCTGTTAAGGCACTCAATGAGCTCCCAAGAGAAAAACTAAACCAGCACAGGAAATGATGAGTCTTATGTTTCTTGTTTATTTTTGATAAACTCACATGCAACTGCAGCGAGCAATGCATGAGTACAGAGTTCAAGTACTTTTACACCTATATACTGTAACTATGCAATGCGTGCCTGACATTGCAGATTTTATATTGATATTAATTTTATTTTTAATGACATCAGCAGCTCGGTGTCAGTACAACTAGGTGATGATGTAATGGTAGCTCAAACCCCTTCTTTGTTTCTCTGAAAGATCCTTGATGACGACCACCTAGTACAGACTAAATCAGGCAACTTCCTTTCTCAAAATGAGGTCCCTGTTACTGCCAGGTGAAATTCTTGTAAATCTTTGAATCGTGCCGTCTCAACAAGTCTCTGAGGACCCTTCATCTCGTCCGCAATACTGTTGTGCGAGTACTGACAGGAATGACAAGAGATCACATTTCACGCATGGTGACCTCCCTTCAGTATCTACAACTGAACTACAAATTCTCCCTCTCAACTGGAAAACCCTCCTTGTTCAGGTAACATCACAGCACAAAGAGAGCTCAGTCTACTTTGTTCTTTTACAACCTATGTAGTGCAGACTTTTAATGAACTTTTTGATAAATCATATTGCTTGTCCACTAAAGGCCCAGACGGCCCATACAAGGACTTCCCATGATGCACTAATCTCCTTTCTCCTCCTTTCCCCTATTACTTATAAGATCTTACTTTATAAAACAAAACTGACAACATTGTACTTTGCTTCTGCAGTAAGTAAAGACTGACGAAACCGTTTGAACCAATGTATCATCCTCAAAGATATTGGAAATACTTAATTACAATATTACTGTCATTATTGCTTCTTCTCATAAATGTGAAGACATGATGATCATAGCCCCTTAGCTTTTTTCTTGTTGAGTCTTCAAAAATGTATTATAGGCTTACACAGGACATGCTCCATGACAAGATTTGGCATAATATTCTAAAAAATGAAGCTGAAAAGAGTGTCCACACTCATGCTAACTCAGCTGATCACACCCTGGCTGTATCTGCTCAAGAATTATTAGAGAATTACTATGAGAAACCAGATGAACAGACAACTTCGAAGGTTTTAACTGTTCAACATCCCGTCAGGGAGATGATAAAGTCACTGCTTACGTAATTTGATTGCATTCAAAGATAGTATCATCACATATCACACCACATACTGCTATTTATCATGAAACCTGCCTTCAAGCTTAAAGGAAAACATCAGGCCACCAAATGGAAATTGAAGGCCTCTGGCAAGTGACCTTTGGGGTGCTTTCAACCATGCCCATACTTGTTCTTCTCTGGTTAATTATTCACTTCAAAGAACAGATGGCCTCGGGTGGCGATAGTGACCACACCTGTGAGTGCATATTTGTTTGTACAACACACATATGATGGTTTCTTTGGCTCATCTATTCAAGTTCAATAAAGGTCATTGTAGTCTCCATTCTTCGCGTCATGCCACAACCTTCATTTCACTTATAAAGTGGCATTCTCAATGTGAGTACTCTTAACTTCAATATTTATTAGATGGCTTGCCAAGCCTCCTGGCATTGCAAGTGCTGCCAGTGGGGATATATAAAACGCAGAGGGGTCATTTCTTTGTAAAGTGAGCACTTAACCTACTGACAGCGCATTAAGTACACAATCCTAGTGATATTTTTAACATGATGGAAAAGTGAATGCCACGTTAAGGCTTGTATTGTTCCATCTCAATAGTGACTTTTAAGGCTTTTGGTGTCCTGGCAGTGTTGATGTATGTTAATCCCCTGTGAGCCACCGCACAACCTCCTCAACCCGGGGTGCTGGTTTTCCTCAACAACCTGCTTTGTTACATGCCCTTCAGGTCTGGGACTTCCAGCACGAGTGTTTAATATGTCATTTAAAAACTCTAAGTTAACTGCAAAACAATGAATATATCTCCACAAGAAAGCCACTCTGAAAAAAACAAACAATTGTCATATGATAAGAAATAACAACACTAAATTAACATTTGTTTTATTAAAGTAAGCACTCAGTCGGAATTACCAATAGATGTAGAAAAAAAATCAGAATTTGAAACACCACAGTAACATTTGTAAAATGTAAACTGAATCTATTGCCAACTGAGGCAGGTGTTGAAAACACCCCACTCCCTTGCATTTTACCACAGGAAGTAAAAGTGAAGTTGTGTTGATCAAAGTTCTCGATTCCTCTTGTCATGTGACACTGACAGGAAACACCAGTGCATCAAATCTTACCAAACGTAAGATTTTTAGAATTTTACTTTAAATCACTCGTGTCATTATGTAAATTATTAAATTATTGTACACCTGACTCACTGATATATTTCAGACGTAGTAAACAATCATTACCAGGCACATTGCAACAACGGAACCAACTGTTAGAGGCACAAAATCTTAAGGTCCCAACACGGAGTGAAGGTTGCCAATGAAACACTCACCTCCTGTGCGGGTGGTTTCGTCTCATCCATTTTTTTTCTTGAGCGGACAAAAAAAGATATTCATTCACCAGATACGGAGTCCATGTGGCGACTGTGCTGTGTGTTCAAATGTTTTTTTGTCATCGGTAAATAAGGGGTTAAAATGTGCGCTTCCACAGCACAGACAGGCGGCGTGTCAGTTATTAGTGACAATGAGCCAGCAAGTGTATGTGTATGAGGAAGTACGCTTGTGAAAAGTGTGGTTGACGGACTTCACTCTCATGCTGGGATTTCCTCATTCAAAGTAAAACCAAAGGGCAGTGACGCTGAGCATTATGGGTGTGTGCTATGCAGCCACATGTGATCATAACCAGTTGGACAACATAGGCTACTGCTTACAAACCACTTTTTAATATTTATTCAAAAACATCAGAGCAATAACCGGAATGACAGGTCTTTATCTAACTGATGTGCAAAGGATTGTAGTATATCCAGCATAAAAGTTATAATAATTCTTAGGAAAAGGCATGTCTGAACACAATTAGTAATTGACCAAGACTTCTAAGCCAACTGGCCGCAGCTTTATTTTATTTTTTACTCACTCTTGCTGTGTCCTCCGCACTTTATTCCCTCGGTTGTGTGTAAATTCATTGACTACACTGAAGAGTAACTGAAAAGGATACAAAAAATCTCAGAAACCGCAAGGTGCCCATCCAAACTACGAAAGGGTTGGCTCTCTACAAGCAATACAATACAAGCAGGCAACAGCAGAGGGCAGATGTGAGCCTGTTGGCAGCCAGTTGGCTGGAAAGGGTCTGCAATGATTTCTATTATTGAGACATTTTATTGATTAGACTTTTACATTGAACACTGCAATTCTGGACCCAACCTTCAGTGCTCCATGACAACCCACAATTGCAATTTAAATGGTTAGAGAAAACAGGAACTGACTCTTTATACTTCCTTTATTTATATATATTTGCATTTATTAAACAAACAAACACATTTTCAAAGCAGGAATTCGAACAAGAAGTCTTGTGAGATGTATATTAATCGAGGCATTATTGCACATACTAATTAGTGCTTTTGACACAACCCCTAAGCTAATGAGTTCTGACACCCTATTTTCAGCTAATTCTCAAATCGCTGGAAGCATGGTGAAGATGTGTGTTTTTTGTTTTCCAGCAGAGGACAGTGTGGAGCTGCCAGCTCTAAAGAGTAAGTTCTCATGAGGATGTACAGAAAAATGAAAGGCCATATATTCATCTGATCCCAGCTCTGAAGATATATGATTGAAAAGAATATTTTTTTTCTTCTTATGACCAACAACATAAGTTTTTTCATCGTTTTTAACCTTTCCATACTTCATCATTATTACAGGTACCCATTACATAGTTGGTCACGGTTGACAAAGGTCCTCAGGTTTTCACAGTTAAAATAGATGTTTACCTGATAAAAAAACCCAAACATTTCAAGCATTATATACCTTAAAAAAAAAAAAATCTGCTACTATTAATGTGCAGGTTTTTTTTCTTGTTTTGGTATAATGTTTAGGCATTTTGTGATGTCACCATGATTTATGGCATTTATGGCATAACGGTTTCCTGCCTGTCACTCATCTTGGTCGGCTGAATGGGTACGTCAGTCAGAGTTATGGTGTCTCAACATGAAAAAAAGAGGTCACAGACATGGAATAAGAGCTCGCACGCACACACACACACACGCGCATCTAATCAGTCCAACTATCCTACATGTAACTGCTATCACTGACGTGGGCATTGTTGTGACATAATGAAACACTGTTTGTCCAATGATGCACAACGTAAGATTGGAGACAACAAAGTTACACAATCAGACTACTTTTTGAGAAGTTTCTGCTCTCCTTTTTTCATTGTTTCATTTAACTTCACTGGATTGTTTCATGAGATACATCATCGAATGTCATCAAAAGTTTAAATTACTTTCACTTAATATCTGAAGTTGAGAGTAAGCGTTTCAAAAGACTTAAAGCTGATCCAACTCCTTATTCAAACATCACTTGTGTATGATCGAATATGAAGACAAGACATGTCAACTTGAACTGAATGTAACTGAATGAAAAGAGGGGAGCACTTTTTTGTCACTGAATGCCAATAAAAGCAACCTCGCTATCTCTTCCTGTTTCACTACGTGTGTTTTTGCAAGAGAGATAAAAGCTCATTCTTTTAAGGAAGCACACAATCTGTCCATAATAATTCCGATAAAGAAAACCTGGGCCCAAGGGTTTCCAGGGGAAAGCATTTTGGATCCATTTATTCAGCACCAACATAGATACATGCAAGCATAACACCAGGTAGAAACAGTCTTTCGCCTAATAAAAGAACAAAACCACCATCTATTTTGTGGCTCATGCAAGCTGAATTTGTTGAAGAAATGTGAGCCTATTGTGAGAGGAGTCATTGTAAAAAGCCTTCAGTACCACACAGATATCAACAAAATCATGCCTATTTCAAGCACGAAGAGCTCCTTGAAGGCTGGTAAACATGGCTCCCAAACCACTGTGCTCGAGAACACACTCGCCTCTGTTTACACTCGTGCAGAAACTAATGAGAAGGCAACAAAGCTGAGCAGGTGTTTGGAGGCCAGTTTTTCCCACTGGCTGAAGCAAACGTGAACCCTGCAGATAAGGCATCAGTGCAACACAACAGACACACTAGAACCGGGGTGAGTACACTGTAGTCTCACTGAGGAACAACTTGTGAAAGAAGATGGGACTGCCATTGTCTGTAAAGCTGATATCACTCTGAGGCGCTCATGTCATCTCTTATGTCCTATATGCATACACGATTATGTCAGAGGCCATCTTTGATCATTTAGGCTTCTCATGTAAGCTTGACTGATCCAAGAAACATATTGTCCACTATATTTATTGTGTTGTTTGGTTTTATATTAGAGTGATAAGAATATACTGGGTGAGATAGAGAACATAAATAGAAATGATTCATGTGTGAAAACAAGATCATGACACACTCTCACACTCGCAGCTGATTTCTGTGCATTGTCAATGGCAAGACCTGACTAACAATATTATGCACCTGAAAAGGGGCTTTTAACTTTCCTGTACTTCTTACCCGACACTCTGGGGGCTCCACGTTTGCTTTGTCTGCCATCTTTCCATATCTCTCCATTTGTCTGAATGAGGGTTAGGGGTTAGTTTGTTAAGTGATTAAACACAGGAAATATTTTTGTGTGATTTTGTTTGGAAGATTTGTTTATTAGCTTGACCAAAGTACTTGGCCTTGGATGGGGATTGTGTTACCTGTGTGCCCTGTTGTCAGTTGGATTATGCAAAAACTATTGTGAAGGGTTCTATGAAACTCAGCGGAGAGTCGGAACATTGACCAAGGAGGAATATATTCCAGGTTTAAGGCACTTTTTTAAGGCACAAAGACATTTTTGTCCTTGTCCTAACCCAGCAGTACATGTTGTCTGGCATTATGACCAATCAAGTGGAAACTAAACTTTCACAATGCAGCAACTACATGTGGCTTGAGACAGACAAGTGCCTGGTATTCACAAAAACAGTTTCCTCTGATCATCTGCATAATAAACACACGGCTGGTAGCAGATAGATATGGATGAATATCAGATGGATCATAGCTGAATAATGTGATTTAAAGATCATTGACGTTTTAGGAACAAAGGTCAAGTCGCTGTCCACGGTGCTGAAGAGCGATGAAGAAAAGCACACTTCTGTGTCACTCAGTGACTCGAGAAATAAACATTAACCTCCCCTTTCACTAATTCTACTTCATTGGTATTTCCACCATCTTGTCTCCACATGAGTAACTGACCCCTCCTGTTTCCTAACATGTACCCCCACTTAAGAGGTACCACTGTAAGAAGATAAGCAGTGGTACCGCACCTGCTTAATTTCGGTCACTGTTAATTAATAGACATTGGGTCAGTTTCAAAAATGTCGTTTCAAAAATGTCATTTACTCGTGACTTGAGACTGTGTGTGAAATCGTTCTCACTCACTCATCCCTACTTCTTATGCATGGTTTCACTCTATGAAGGACTATGAAGTGAGCTCATTCACAACAGCTTTCGAACACATGTCATCAATTGACGTGCTGTCAATGACATCACTGCTGTTGGACTATTATGATGTGTCAGACTGCCGCGGCTGGTGTGGCGGCTCCACTGGTTATCCCATTATAATTTCCACATCGTGAAAACAGGATGATTTTGTAAACAAATTTGTGTGATTATGGGTAGTTTCCAGCCTCCATATTTGAACTGCTCGGTCCCTCCATCATTTTTTTTCTTCTTCGGAGGTGGTGCCATTGGCATGATGGGATATCCACCACTCGTGAGTGATGATCAGATGGCCACTACTTTTTGCGATGCCTTATGGGAAATTTTTGGTCGCTTATATAGGGCATTGAATTTGATCACTAAGGTTTTGGACAACACTACAAAATTGCAAACCCCGATATAGGGCTTATATAGAGCCCTATATCGGGGTTTGCCATTTTGTAGTGTGTTAGCGGGCGATTTCAGACACAGCTTGAACTGAAGTCCTCTTAAAAAGCATATTTAAGACATTTCGACAATAAAAGGTTTGGCCTGACAACAACAGCTCGCACAAGGCCATGAGAATGGGAGTGGAGGGTTGAGTGGAATAGGTGCAGCTGAGAGAAGATAGGAGAGAATAATACTATCTATTTGTGACGTGAGCAGCCAGAAGGAGACAGCTCTCCTGCCCGGCCTTATCAACCCAACTGTGAACAGCTGTTAATATGTTGTGGAATCAAAAGTCTGGACACACCTGCCTGTCTGAAAAGGGAATTTTATACAGATTCAGTTAGTTTGCAAAGGCTATTCTGGCTTTCTGTCTAATGATTAATTACAGTGGTGGTGGATACAACTATGATTGCAAAGTAGCATAATTAGTTTGTGTCAGATGACCTTGGTGACTAGATATGCAATTCAATCAAATAAATAATAAATAAAACAGAAAATATAAAAAATTAAACATTTTATTGTAACAGGTGATACTAATAGTAATTATTGATGACCTCACATACCATCGTCAACAGAATTGGTTACATCAAACTCATGCTGCCACTTTATAAACTTAAATGGTAGTATAAAAAAGTATTTTAAAAAATCCACTCCGACATGCATTACTTATTAGGAGGATTAGGATAAGAATTTCCCTTTTTCTTTTTAGTTTTAAATTCTGCTCAGTAACCAAGCCCTGATTTCTTTGATGAACCTAAACTTCAATTCTAAACATCATGTTCATTTGTACACTTGTTGACTATTTTAAAATTCTATTTTAATATGCAACCTGCCCTTTTTAGTAGGTATTCAACCTCCACATCGACGACACAGCCTGCAAACCTGCCACCGAATTTCTGGATCTCCTGCAATGCCTCAACTTCACCCAACACGTCAACTTCCCCACTCACAACCACGGCCACATCCTTGATCTCGATTGCTCCACCAGCCTCACTTTCAATCAGCTCTCCATCTTCGACCTCAGCATCTTAGACCACCTGGCAATAACCTTGGACATCAACACTCCCATCCCCACCCCCAAACTCAAACGGAAAATAGCCTTCAGGAATCTCAAATTCA
>CAESWR010002667.1:39192-51974 GCA_903171835.1 Mullus surmuletus
AGTTATTTCTTGAGATAACAATTCCTCTTTGATTCTTACTAAATACATTTCTAAATTATACACAAATATTTAGTAATTCTGCTCAATGATCAAAATAATTAGTTTCACTTCTAACAGTTACATTCTGAATACCATACATGGATATTCCAACTGACGGTAACTGAATGAATTGAATTGACAGCCTTAATTGAATTCGGTTTTTCTAGTTCTTTGTACTTCAGTTCTTTCTCAAAGTAATTTTGAATCGAAAGACAAGTGAAAGCAGTCTGTTCGGGCTGATGTGCAATGAAGTAACGGTGCAAAATATCATCCAGTGGGCAAACGTGCGATTCAAATCCCAAATCCTCACCGAGGCGGTCTCTGCTCTTACCTTCAGAGTCAGAGGTCTTGCAGAAGAGTTCATCCTGTCTGTTTGTCTGTGTGGACTGAGCGCAGCAGTGGCTCACTATTATAGGAGAGGGGAGGGCCGCAGCAGAGACTTCCTCCCTCTGCTCCTCTGCATCCATGATAGCACGCACTCTCAGAGGGGATGAACTTGTTCTGAAAAGTTCTTGCACATTAATATTCATCATGGCACAAACGTGATACGGCAAAAATATCCACTCCTTGTGGCTGAGGTGAGGTGAACCTAAAAATCATGATAAAGTCTTCAGTGGTCATGATGTAAAAAATGCACATTGGACCAGAATTTGTATGTGATGTCAATAGCAAAGACAAAACAATGAATAAATTTAGCAGTTGATGCATAAAAATTAGCATTTTTTTCTTATTAATTAAACGTAGTAATTTCAGTATAATAGACGACAAAGGAAAAACAATGCCGTAACGAGACAGGAGCTGTGGGAAAAAATGACTGAGAACAAAAAAGGAAAACAGCCTCTGCACATTATACCTGATTGTAAGTTTAAAAAGTGGGATGTGTCTGACTTTTGTTTAGCATACTGAGTTCAAACAGTTAGCACAAACTGCACGACTGAAACCCATTCTGATCTTTTTTTTCCCCCCCAACATCTTGACAGCAGAAGCCTTCCCCAGAGCTGCTCCCAACTGCTGGAGATGTCATGCTGATGACACTGAGCTTTTTAAAAAAAAAAAAAAAAAAAAAAACCCTTCTCAGACAGGCAGGAGGCAGAAAGATGTGTTGAAATCTTTTCACTCACTTTGCATTTATTTCTTTCAGATTCAATTTTCTAAAAAGGCTGGAATATAATCATCTATTATCAAATGAGGTCAGTGTGGTTACCTATCATTCATTTTGATTAAAATAAACAATAGAAAGTTTACAGTCTCGTTTTTTCTTCTCAAATTTTTCTGGAACAGTCTCTCTCTTTCAAACGTTTAAGTCGCTCCGGTCGTTTTGGCTCACTTCACAGTCGCAGGATGCTGCACATAAACACTCACTGCTGGAATCTCAATAGTCTGCCAGCTCTGCTTATTCTTGTTTGCGACACAGTTCAATCCTCCAGATGATTTAACAACTTTCCTTTGAGCCTTTGTTGACATTCGCCGTCCTTTTTTGATCCTTTGCTCCGCCTTCCATGCCCACCTCTCCGGTTCCTCCACCCTGCCGATGGACTTCACCGCAGGACTACCGGCGATGCAGCACGGACACGTTGTGCGCTTCCTGGCCCGGCCCACCCTCCTGGTGTTGCCGCTTGGGTTGACACAGTTCTGCGTTTGCGTCCCGACGGCCGAGTCCTGCGAGTTGGGGGTGTTACTTTCATCTGCACTGGAGAGATCTTCATCCAGCGGTTCCACGTAATCAAACATTGGCTCTGTTTCCAAGTCACACAAAGCTGCTTTGTGGGAACTTTGGCCTGAGGAGCACTGACTCTTCAAAAAGGTGAGAACTTCTCGCTTGAAAGGAGAACATTCGAGAGGTCCAGTCTCCAAATGAAGATATGACGTGACAGAGTCTTCCGAAGAGTCCTGTTCACTCTGTGTTTTCGCTCTTTTGTCACTCTTTTGAGCACTGTTATCAGTTTTTTGTGAATTCTCACAGTGCTGTATAAAACAACTGTCCTTTTTACACCTTCTTGATGTTTCCTGTATATCCTCCACTGGTCCAATCCAGGCTTCATTAATCCTTTGCAAGCAAATTTTCACATCCGATGTAATCCCAAAAGCTTGCCTTAGAAGGTTATCAGCTATGTGTTGGGGTTTTGGGGGGGACGAGAGTTCCATAGAGCTCTGAAAGAAAGACAAGAAAAAAATAAAATAGCTATATTACATGTATCATCTGTGGGTCTTAGCATCATACTGGGCTTCAGTTTAAGCTGCTTTTTTTTTTCCATCAGTTATTGTTTTACTTTTAAGATGGGCAAAATTCAAAAAACTCTTTAATTACACACATCATGAACTATGTAGCGTTTGTTTTTCCTAGGAGCAGAGTTTCTAAAATGTTTCCCTCCCGGTGAAAAAACGTATGTACGATGAGCTTTTGTGCATAAAAGCTCAAATAAACAACCACTTCAAAAACGAACTTTGTTTTACGAATGAACTGCGATGGTTGCATCCTTTGTCTAATTGATGATTTCAAAAGAATTTTTCGAAATATAGTGACAATGTAGGTATAAAACACGTCTGGCACCGCTATTATCCCAACTCACCCTCTTCTCATGGGCGACCCTCTCTCCTCTTGAGCACATTCCTCTGCTGTAGTCAAAAGTTCTTGCATTGCATGAACTCTGCGTGTCCACATGCACCTTGTTGCTCTCCAGATTGTGGGTTGAGGTACTCTGCTGACAGTCCAACTTTGGGGATCCACCAGCCTCATGGTCATGAGGAGACCCTCCTGCGGTCAGATGTGAGCTTCCATCTCCACCCTTGTGCAGACCAAGCGGTGCTGGATGACCACTTTTCTGCTCTGTTTCCTTTCCACATGACTTCTGCGTCAGGTCCTGTGTTTTCCCAGACTCTGGTTTGGGTGGAACATATGATACAAATATCACATTATCTTCATCCGGATTAGTGACTTCTGGCAAAGTGGTAGATGCTGCTTGCTGAGGTGAACCATCCAGATCATCCTCACTGCAAAGGTCAATCACTTCATCCTGCTTCTTTTCTTCGCTTTCTGTCGCTGTTGTGGCCGAATCTGTTTTTTCACATGCCAATTGTATATTATTCTTTTTGACAGCAAAAAACAACTTTCCTTTGCACACAATCGGGGAATTGTCGTCCTTTTCACACGTGGCCAAGTTAGATGGAGAAATGAGTGTTTCCCGGTTCTTGCTGCCATGTTCTCTCTTGGCCAAAGTCTGCAGAATCGCTGAGGCAACGGAAGAATTTAAAGGGGACACTCTCAAGACGTCGTCTTCTTCAATCACCCACTTCATGGGGCTGTTAGGCCTTCGGGGAACCTTTGATATCAATCTTAAATGTGGTTTTGATCTTCCTAATGTAGGTATACAAATATCAGAGGCCTTGGACAGTTGATCAGGTGATGAAACGCTCTGGGAATCCATGCTCTGATGGGCAGCTTCAGGTGGGGGTGATACACTCACCACACCAGGTGAGCTGGAATCTGAAAAAGACTTGGCTGTAGAAATGTGTTTCTCAATCCCTGTGGGAGATTCAGAAGCTTGGACAAGTGGGACTTGTCTGGTAGCTGGAGTCAGGAGGTACTTTCTTCCTGGTGGTAAAGGGGATCTTGCAACCTGGGGTTGCTTATTTAATGTGTAAGCATGATCTAATAGTTGCTCTGTAACAGGTTGTTTAGGCAAAGTTTTCACAACACTAACTATATTCTTGACAAGTTGCATAGCAGGAAAAGAAGTCAAAGCCGCTACTTTGCCATGGTGCTCAGATTCACGAGTACATGAGACATCTTTTATCAGCGTAGTATTCTGTGGTTTTGGATGCATCATTGGATCTGAAGTAGGTGCAGTAATATTGGAGGTCTTCAAAAGCTGCTTATCTGCTGACATGCTAGGTGAAGTGATGCTCCGATGAACAGCTCCAGTCAGCGGCACATAGCTCATAATGGGTAAGCTTGAATTTGAGCTGGCCGATGGAATTTGTTTCTTCATCCCAGCGGCGACTTCAGAGGTTTGGGTAATTTGTCTGGTAGCTCGACTCTGAATCCAGTACTCTCTACTTGGTGGTGCTGGGGATGTGGTGGTTGTTGCCAATGGTTTCTTATTTAGTGAGTAATCGTGATCCAATAGTTGATCTGCAACATCCAAAACAGTAACATGATTCTTGACTGTTTCAACAGTGGGCAAAGAGGTCAAAGCCGGTACTCGTGCACGGGTGTGCACAGGTGCACTGATGTCTGAGGCATATTTTATGGCTACATCTTCCTGTGGTTTTGGATCTATCACTGGTTCTAATGTAGGTGCAGGAATACTGGAGGTCGTAGGAAGTTCCTTATGTGCCAAGATGCTCTGATTAGGAGTTGCAGGTGTAGGCGGCACACATACCACACTGGGTGTGTTTGTATCTGAGATGGCTGATGAAATTAGTTTCTTGATCCTGGTGGGAAGATCACAAACTTGGGCAATTTGAACTTGTGTGGTAGCTGGAGCATGAAGGTGCTTTCCTCTTGCTGGTGCTAGGGATTTTGCTATTAGCGGGGGTTTCTTATTTAATGTATAATCGTGATCCAATAGTTGCTCTGTAACACCAAGTTGTTTGGACAAACAATTTATGGCAGTTTCCTGATTCCTGACTTTTTGTCCGTGTGATGAAAAACTCAAAGCTGCCACTTTGCCAATTTCCACAGAGCCACCGCTACCTAGGGCACCTTTTAAGGGTTTGGGCTTTAGAGGTCTCATTGGTTTGCTCGTTGGAGATGGGAAATACTGCCCATTGAGCCTCTGTACGGGAATCAGCTTCATAACGTTCCTTCCATCAGGTCCGATGTCAGGCAGCGCCTGGTAAAAGATGCCACCATCACTGAGGAAAACAAGGCAACACAATTTTCAAAGTGAAGAAAGACACATTTTATTTCTGTTTTATTATGTCAAGCTGATCTTTCAAAAGCTGTCCCTTGAAAGCCTCTGAGATAGAGGATAGTAAAGGGATTCTTGTCTTTCATGGATTACATTTTAAAAAATAAGACTTGAAATGACAGCTATTCAAGGCACTGCAGTACACGAATGTCGATCAATCAACTGTAAAAATCCAACAAAACAACCCGGCCTGTTTTCACCTTTCCACTTTTTTTATGTTGCTTGTTATCCTATGTATCTCACAAATGTAATTAAATAAACTATATCTGGGAATGATAACACTGCCACACGCTCAACTCTCATTATCTTGTAGATTAGAGAGTAATCAGTACAAACTTTTAAGACCAAACCAAAACAAACAAAAAGTTCAGTGAGACAAAGGTCTGTTTATTAAGGTCAGTCAAACACCATGTTTATACATCTGAACTCCTGATTTAATGGACAGTTAAATCCAGAAAGTTTTGCTTATGTCATGTTGACATGGTCTCCGGGCTGGGTTTAAAGCTCTAATTCCAATTAAACCATAGACTCTTGTGAACTATGTTTACAAATCCAATGAATCAAGTAATAAAGAGGCTCGTTTTCTCATTCACTTGGATTATAATTGGTTTTTGGAAGCGCCAGTGTCTCCCCCTGCTGGCTGCTATACAGACTGCAGGTTCAGACCGGAAGTCACCTCTAGTACCGACTATGTGTTGGAGTCACTGTTTACCATCGGATCAATACTCCTTCAACTCTTCTTTGGGTTCAACAAAAACATTAGCACACATTTCATGGTGAATGTTGGAAAGGAGGCGTGTCCTTGTTAATATCATAAAATTAGGAGTGTTTTGTTTTTTTTGCATGTTACTCAAAAAGCAGGGGCTTCATATGCTTATTACACTTCCGGTTAGAAATACTTTAACAATCACAACTTTACCTCTTGCCCATGTCGTGATACATGACTCCTGGGTGCTTTGTTTGTGTTCCACCACGAAAACAGCAACTCGAGGCCGGCTAATTCCTGGACGTCAGCTGTGTTTACAGCGAGGAGCAGCCATGGGTCCCGACTACTACCGCCACAGCGCTCTTCTTCTTCTCTTTATTGTCCGCATCCTTCCATGACGGTCGGCCGTTTAAACCCTCGCCAGGGCCAAAATGCCACCAAAAAGCATGTATTCTACATGGTTTACAAGTTTAATCTTCACTTATCCTATCTGCAAAACGAAGCGTCCATTTCCTTCTTCTTCTGCTGCTTTGGCGTTATTTGTGGCTATGGCGCGGTTTTGCGTTGCTGCCACCTAGTGGAGGGAGGTGAGTCCTACACCGCAGTCCCCCTTTATGCGCAGTGACGGCTCTATTCTCATATTTTCATGACTTTTCTTTCCGTGATTTGCAGACACACAGAGACACAAGAACGAACACACAACAAAAAATATTTTAAAATGTATTTATTTGTGGTACGAGCATATAAAAATAGATTTTACAGAATGTAGGCAGAGACTGATTAAAAACTGCAGCTACACAGCGAATTCCATGTTCTTGATTGTGTTTCTAGGCATTTTCACTGCCTGAGCTTGATTATATGATGCACTTTGTCAACCAATTTGTCCACCACAGATGGACTTTACCCATTTGTATATTTTATACATTAAAGCACGAGATTGGTATACATTTCTGGAATCAAGTATTTAAAGAAAACATGAGTTCCTCTAAGCCTGCTGTATATATGTAAATAGAAAAGCACATTCTGCTCAAAACTTAACTTAAAAGCAGTTCATTTCTGGATGGATTCCTAATGGAAGCGTTTTCCCTATGGAATGTAAAATGCAGTTTCAATAGCAATTGACATGCTGTAACATTGGATTTATTAGCTGAATTAAAAGGATGTGAATGTAGCATCTATTAATGGGCTGAAAATTTACAGAGAAGGCACATTTTCATATGAAATGTTTGGGTCTTGTCTTGGTGGCTATTTGGGAAAAATACCATCTGGCTGTCAAGAATACCAGCATGCAATACTTAAATTACTTTGGCAAGAACTGTCGTGATAGGTCCACTACCATCTCCTTTTGCAAACAATTCCACTCTGTTTTCAGAGCCGTCCTCAGTCCTACACATGTGCCGAGAATCACTTATGACCTCCTCACAGCTGCAAACTCAAGCCACTGTGCCGCCTTATTAGTCTTGAGTAGCGGTAACTTTTATTCGAACATTTTGATATAATATGAATACATTGCATTTAAATTACATGCAAAAAATCAAGTTAGAAGTTTAATAATTCTTGTTCCCGCTCTGGCAAAACTCATAATTCACCAGGCTTGATGAGTAGAGCACTAATTCAGTGCAATTCCACTGGAGCACAAATAACACGATCAATAAGATCTGACCATTAAAGCTTGAATGAAGAGAGGATCAATTTCATGACTGTTGTATTAAAAAGTTTCCCTGTCATTTTCACAACATTTCTGCACAGATGCTCACTCCTTGTTTGCTAGCAGATCGTCCAAGAGACGCTCGCACATGTACAGGCAGCGAGGCACGTGGAAGAACCCTGAAGAAGAAAGGAGGAGCACAGTCAACTCACACCAGGGGAAGGGGAACAAACTGCATGTTCAGGGAACTTTTTCAAAATGTGTTTAAAAAGTAGGGGTGTCCCAGACCGATATCAGCAAAAAAAAAAAAAATTCTAAAATCTCTTATATAAAAGGTACTGAGGTTTATTTTTCAGGATCATCAGGTTTATTTTTTTAATTTATTTTATTCAATTGTAGAATATTCTTATATTCAAGGCTAAAATGTATGTAACCCATTGGTTAATAATAAATGTGTTAGTTTTTCTCATAGCCACTGTTGCTGACTGTTGTTCTCTGTTTGAGTAATATCACTTAATCAAGCCTTTTTTTACATTCCATACGACAAAATAAGTAATCAAAGTATGTATGATTCGTGCTGATATCGTATCGGCTCAATATCAATATCGGCCAATACTGAAGGCTGCAATATTGGTATTGTATCGGAAGTGAAAAGTGTTGTATCGTGACACTCCTATTAAAAAGACACCCCTAAAATAGTTACATTTGTTATCCACAATTTGAGGAGAACCTACCTGTGTTAATACTAATCAATTTATAATGATATTCTTACCTTTAAAGGGCCCTCCTTTAAAATCCAGTGCGACTCTTCCTTCTTGTGTCAAATAGCCAAACCATTCGCCATTCTTGGCATCAGAAAACTGGCGGGCACATGTAGAGAGCATTAGAATTTGTGGATTCCTCCAAAACTTTACCTTCAAATAACGTGTTCACTACTGAACTTACGTGGCTGAAAGTGTAGTCATACACATGGTAGAATCTCTCCAGCAGCTCCGGTTTCTTGGTTTGGCTGTGGGCCATCAGGAAGGCGATGAGAGCCTCGCAGTGAGGCCACCACAGCTTCATGTTCCACTCCAGCTGCAAAGCACACACACCAAACACACCTCAAAATCTGATCTCATGTATACAAGAGTCCGTTCACAAAACCATCATCCAGATTTCAAAGTCAACAAAGGGATGTGTGTGACATTCCTTTTTCACATGATGCATTGAGTATTTCTGTAGTCTGAATTGCTATTACAACAACTCAAAACACTGTATCATGTAATGGTATTGTTTTTAACACTATTTAATTTAACAAAAGGGGTGACTGATGCACCTGTGTGGGGCAGTGACCGTCCACATCCAGGAAGTAGAAGAGCCCACCATGGTCTTTATCCCAGCCACACTGATAGGGAAGCTCCACAAACTTGTCTATGGCTGTCTTCTGGAGCTGACTGTCCCCCCACTCTGCGCTGTACTGGAGCAAGAACCAGCCTGCTTCCAGGGCATGGCCTTGCATCAGCAACAGGGAAAGTAGACGGGTAAATGATGATGTACGCGAGTAAGGACACAGAAGAAGAAGAAGAAGAAGCAGTACAAGTACAAGAAGTACAAGAAGCATAAATCAGGCAGCCCGGTGTTTACCTGGGTTCTGCAGTCGGCCCTGGCAGCCCGGGAGCTCTGCACCCTCCTTTGACACATTCTCTAAGATAGCAGTGCCGTCTCTCTGCGCCAAGACATGTGCAGTAAATAATATTAGTATGCTTTAACAACAAACACGCATTTACAAGAGGCATCTGACAGTGGAGCCTCGGAATGAAATCCAATCTGTGAAAAGCCACAAGTGAAAGGGTCACAACTAGGCCTGTCCCGATTTTTTCAGTTCTGAGACAATACCAATATTGCAGCCTTGGGTACTGGCCGATACTGATGACAATCCGATCGAATATCAGCACGAATCATACATACTTTATTACTTATTTTGTAGTATGGAATGTTAGAAAAGGCTTGATCAAGTGATATTACTAAAACTGAGACAATAGTCAGCAACAGTACGTATGAGAAAAACTGACCCATTTATTATTAACCAATGGGTTACATACATTTTAGCCTTAAAGAGAATAAAATAAAAATCTTATATGGAAAATTTTAGATCCATGCCGATATAATTCAATCCGATAAATAGAGAAATAAACACCATATTTTATCTAAAAAGAGACAAAGGCAAGACGTGAAAATACTCCTCAATCACTACATCAGTTGATCTATGTAAAGTGAACCTGTTTCATTCTTTGTCACAACCTGTGTGTGTGTGTGTGTGTGTTTGTTTGTTTTTTAAGGGAAAAAGATAAAGTCTGAACACAAGTAGCTCCAAAGCTCTTGTTAATATCACCTCACGTGATGTTTTGGGACTTCAGACAGTGTGTGTTTGTACCTGGACGTGTTGCAGAATCTGCCCGACACACCAGCTGCCCAGCTCCTTGTACTTCTGCGCCGCTTCCTGTCCCCGGCCCTCAGTCAGCTGCTGCACCAGACACAGCAGCATCATGGGTACCGCCATGCTGTCGGTGGGCACATCACCGGGCATCTGGGGCCGACCAAGCCCCGACGGGTCCACCCGGACCCAGAAGATCAGCTGCTCCATCATCTGCTCCGCTTCCAGCTAGACACAAAGCAGAGCAGAGGGCAGCCAATCAGAGCAGCTGTGACGTCTCGCTGCCGGGAAGGGGACGGCGCCTTTGTCAGGCTGAGACACGCTCCGGCGGAAGGTCTCAGAGTTTCGGCAGAAGTGAAGCTTTTCGTCAGCAACATGGAAGTTGTGTTGAACTTGACTCGATCACAGTTTGAAGAGCAAGTGTTTCCGTTCTGCAGCCACAGCAGAGGAATGTGTCAAAAACGCAGTAACAATGGGAAGTTATATTCAGCAGGACAAATAAGATGGACACATTTGAGAACTTAGCTGACTCACTTGTCTGAGGTCCTATAAACAAATTCCAACAATGAAGTGGAGTGAAACACCCGGCGTCTTTCATTGCCGAGACTAAACCATGCACCTATTTTGAGTTACAGGGATATTTTCTCTCCATCTTTCATAGCAATGTCAGCAGATTCTTGTCAATTGATCTGTCAAGAACAGCTAATTAAGGCTGGGTATCGGTACTCGATACTCTTTCAGATACTATCATCCGTCCAAAACAACCCAGGACCAAGTAGAATCGACACTGCGGCTGTCAAACGATACCTGCAATCGGTTGTTTTTGTACCCAGATCTAGAAAAAAAAAATGTTTCTACGGTTTTACTCGCAGACAATCGCAATGGGGAGGAGTGGTGACATTTGCACAACTGATTGCTTTCTATTTACATGATTAATATTGAATAAAGTAACAAAAAGTATCAAATGAAGTACTCAATCGGTACTGGTATCGAAAATCTTTAAACGATACCCAGCCCTACGGCTAATAATATCAACCTACTCTGGTTGGGACGGTTTCTTTGTACTGTTACCTGCATGTCCTTGTTGCCGGTGACCCTGCTCAGCTCATCAACAGCCATGATGTAGAAACACTCGCTGAATATGGTCCTCTGAACTTTCACCGCTTTGCCGTCTCTTGTAAGGCAGAAGGCGCACTTCCACGGGCTGCCGCTGCCGGGAACTCGGGCAAATTTTCTGAGGAAAGCTCCCCCTGATAACACAAACGTAGAACATGAGACGGAGAAGCGCAAGGACTAGGGGTGTTCTGATCTGATATTGATATCGGATATCGTTCCGATATCAGAAAAAAAAAAAGTATTGGATTATATCGGCCTGCATCTAAAATCTCCAATATAAGCACTCCATAAGCAGTCCATTTCAGACTCCGCTCAGGCACTTCTAGTGGAATCTGCTTATGTTTAAGATAAACTAGCAGTAATTTTGCACTCTAAAAAAATACCGGTATATATTTTTTATTAGATTTAGGGTCCTCTAATTCATTTTTTATTTATTTCATTCAATTGTGGAATATTCATATGTCTTGGTTAAAATGTATGTAACCCATTGGTTAATAATACATGGGTCAGTTTTCTTCATACCTACTGTTGCTGACTATTGTTCTCTGGTTGAGTAATATCACTTGATCAAGCCTTTTCTAACATTCCATACTACAAAATAAGTAATAAAAGTAAGTATGATTCATGCTGATATCGACCAATACTCAAGGCTGCAATATCGGTATCGTATCGGAAGTGAAAAAGTTGTATTGGGACACCCCTAGCAAGGACATTATAGTGTTTTTGACAATAATGGAATACTTCTTCAGTGAGAAACCTAGTGTTGCCAACTTTTTGAACACTTCAAACTGCTTCTAAGACAATCCCTGATGAAAATGCGAGCGCAGCTGTTTCCTCTGTACCAGCGACTCATTTACTGCCATCAGTATGAAAGTACAGAACAAACACCCATCATGTCTGCTATTAATCACTGCTGTACAAACCGTGGCACTGCACCATCTGCCACCAACACGAGGGCACGCTGGACTTTGACGTCACCACTGAATCAATATCTCCACTCTTAACACTGTAGATATTTTAGGTGCAAAACCACAGAATGAAGCTTTACACTGATGCACATACCGGCTTTCGCTGCTTCAAGGATTTCAGGCCTGCGGAAACGATCCATGGTTCGGTATAGACGACAGTACATCCACACCTACGGGGGTTTAGAAAATAAATAAATCAGGGCAAATATTTTTTACAAAGATGCTTCATGACCAAACAGTTTTGACTTGCCTGTCTTCCCTGCAGCCAGACGTACTTCAGCTCATCGTACACCTTCCCGTCCCTCCCGAGACAAGTGAAGAAGCCCCTGAAACAGGAAGCAGACGTGCTGAGTAACATTCTGGCATCGTAGATAACCTTGAACACAACCGCTGCTTGAATTCCCGGAGCGTTACTGTACCCATGCTCGGTGTCGTGAGAGTATTTCAGCCAGAAGTCCACAACGCTGTCCAGCTCCTTGTGAATGCGATCACGACACTCCCTCAGCTTCTCCGCAGACATGGTTCCTTTCAGAGAGACGGTGAGAAGCAGCTTGAAATTTCCGGAACACCTCGCCTAAATGATCATTCAAATGTTTAATGAGGCACATATTCAGAGGGGGTTTCATACATTTTAAACATTTATCACTTTGTAGGGTTAACTCTATTGCACTACTGCCTTCATTTGTATATAATGTTTATAGACTTCTTTATTTTCTTTATACAAGTATTGCCACAGTGTTTGTGGCATGTGTGCTGTTTTATTGGTGCTATCACTGGCTTTGAGATCAATAAAGTATAAATCTATCTATCATCTATCTATCATCTAGAACATGGCTTTATCCTTTCCGCCCTGATAGGTGTGTGCCTATTGATCATTGTTTCCCATGTGACTGTTGCAACACTCCATTCCGTTTTAAAGCTTTTAAAGAATTGACACACTACACATACCGTAGTCTTTCAGAACTCTCTTAGACTC